>QVOA01020409.1:0-27803 GCA_014825685.1 Pseudomyrmex cubaensis
AGACTTATCACGCGCGCAAAAAAAAAGACCAATCCCTTATTCTGCCGATCTAGAAATGCCCGATGGACATCCTCCAATTAATTAGTCGTGAGCGCGAGTAGAATGCGGCTTATGTAATGAACAGCAGCACGAGCACGGTAATTGATCGATCGTAGAGATTTCCGTGTCCGATGACCGAACGACAAAGTCCAGGGCGGTGGTCGGTGATCCCTCTCTTCACTTGACACCCCTTCTTCTTCCACCCTCGTCCAAACGGCGTCCTTTGTTCGGGCCGGTTTACACCGGACCAGAAGCCAAACGCCTCAATGGCGTTGCATTTAATTAATGTGACTCCTTTCAACGAGCGAAGAACTTAAGCCGGAAATAGACGACGCGTTTATCGAATGATCATTTTGGCAAATAGTCGATTATACAGGATGCAATTGCTGATTTTGTCGCTATAAAATAACGCGAGCGATATAGTATTACAATCGATTGCAAGCCATGACGAGACAAGAAGAATAAACCGATTGATGTTACCGCGATTGATGTTATCAACACCGTTTTCTCATTGAGACGCGAGATTTTACGATATTCGTGCGCCAATTATAATTTATTAATATCGGCGACGGAAACTTATGAAGGTTTCGTGACAAAAGATGAATTAAAAGAATGCGAGAACGTTTTTAACGACATTGTATAAAAGGTTTTATGTCGCTTTTGTTAGTGCGATAAAAGAAAAATGGTGACTGATTAATGTGAATATCTTGTGTATACATGTATATACAAACATAGACATGCAAAACTAGTTCCAAAAAATTTTTAAACTACCATCCCGACATGTGAATGAAATGTCAGATATCGTTCACGTGTATAAAATCACAACGTTTCTTCCAATGTTTTTGTACGAACTTTAGAAACAGCATTTGTTATTCTTGTGTAAATTGGCTACGCATGATGTCAAACAAATCGACTGAAAATCAAATTTTATTTAAATGTATGTAAACGGCACTGATCAATGATTCTCTCGCGTGAGTCTTCCGATCGCTGCTGCTGCAGAGATAAAGAGATTACAGGAGCTGAATATTTTCGCCGCGCGCTCCGCGTAGAAAATAATAATGGATGGCACGATACCGTTTGATCTAATATAAGCGTGCGTTATTATCTGACTTTGCCGTCCACGTGCAACATGAGCATGATATTACAATGGTGACACTGGCAACGAGGGCTGGCAAGAGCGCACGCAACGAATATAACACATGCAGTAGCGCACGCACGTGATGTAACAGGATGCAGTGCGTGACCGGCAAGCAGGTCGAGCTTGTAATGGGGCGCAGACCGGACTTGCGAACCAGTGTGTCGTGTGCCGCCGATAATTTTGTTCAAAAGGTACGAATCCCGAGCTAATAACGCGGAATTCGCCTTTGTCCGCAATCTGATTCCCGTGTTATTTTCTCCTGATTGCTTATTCATAATTACGAAAAATTTATGGCGCATTGATCGCCGATACGGGACGTATCGCTTTACAACTCGCAAATTAGAATGGGCAATCAAGAAACACAAAAGCACCTCATATTGAATTTTCGCAAACAATTTATTTTGAATGGTGTAGAATTACTTATTTTTTGCCACACGTTTTGTTTTGTATATGAAAAATAACATTTTTTTATCGATTTTTGCACACTTGAACAAACGCGTATCGTAGTCACTGATGTTCCTTGCCGTTTTCTAAACTTTCTAATCTATTTCGGCTGAACTCTCAGTTTCAGAAGTACGTAATTCGCGCAATAAGCGAGCGAAGCGCCGTACGTTCAAGTAAAAGCTGGTTAAGTAGGGTAATATTATCAGCGATGCAAGAAAACACACACACACGCACAAAGTTTATTCATTCTTGCTGATAGCGTGTAGAAATGATAGAAGCTTGCGGTTCTAATATCGTCTTCCCGGTTTATAGCTCAAAAGAAAACTTACGATTCCCCCAAAGTAGCGCTCACATCATAACTAATTGTTTCTCTTATGGCTGATAAGCACGAACGTTGATTACAGCAAAACCAGCTCTATCTTGAAGCAACAGCCGTTCCCTATCTGTGTATGTGTGTTCTCTCTCTCTCTCTCTTTTCATGGACGAACACGTCAAATTCTGTCCGTCACGATCATAGCCATAATAAGATTAGGCTAATTACGTTTATGCACTTAGGAAAAGCGGATCATCCGTGCTCTATTCGCGCGCGAGAAGCGATTATGCAGCAGGCGTGCTCTACTAATCTTGTTGTTTTGTTTGGTTTAGAGCAAATTCGCCATTGTGCTGTGTACATGTTCTCTAAGTACATGTTCGCGAATATGCTATTGAATATTAACTAACAGGAAATTGGCGAGCCACCGATAAGTGAAAGACTAAAGCATCACGTATACTTGTGTACGCTTAAGTTATTAATTAAAAACCACATTTAACAAAAATTGTAAATTTCACATTGACTGACGAGTTGGATATTTTTCATTTAAAAGAAAACACGTTTTTATTTTTTATTGCACATGCAGGATTCGAACAGATTTACGTACCGCTTCTGTGTGCACAGGATGCACGGCAAACAGCAGCCCGGCGAGAGCTGCGAATCCTGGCCGAAGTGCCGCCACCACGAGGCTCACTCTGGTCACCAAGACGCACGCAGCAGCGTGCAAACCGACATTCGTGGCGTGATACCACATGGGATTCAAACCGGCCATCAAGTAGTTCAACCTGAAACCAATAAGATGAGATTCAGATTAGATACGCTAACAAACTTTGACAAACCGGATATCCAAGAATATTCCATTCGATTTAGATTAGACAGGAAAATTACGCATTTCTAGAATATCAACTAGAATATCCGTGACAGATCATGAATATGTAATTTCATCATTCCGACTAAAGCAGAATTTCAGAAATGTACAATTTTGGATATATTTTATAAATAGCTAAAATTTACTTAGAACTTAAATAAAAGTAATTTTCAGTGGGTATCAAATAGTGAATTAACGTAAGTAATCTTTAGTGGGCATCAAATATGGTATCAAATAATCAATTTCGTCGTCATGTAACTTATACATATCCTACTGAAAATTTAATATACATTTATACATTTATTCTCGAGCAGAATTAAAACGTCCTCGTTGTACAGAACGCAGTTTCTGCATCAAAGGGCCACACTCAGCGAGCTACTATCATTCGTATACGCGAGATAAGGGGAGACAAATTTCATTGTTGCCAGATACAAAGAAACACGGGAGGATAAATCCTGTCATCTTTTTGTTTATAAGCACGACGGATTTCAAACGCGGGCGTGACGTAGTTTCCGACGAAAATCCGCTTAAGTCGGTCGGTAATCGGATTTCAGAAAACCATTCTGACAATTCTCTTTTCACTGCAACTAACCGAGGGGAGTTGTCGTTTTCTTTGAGAAGATTAAAATAACCGATGCTACATGTATTTGCCAATTAGCAAAAAATGATATCGACTTTTGATACACGTGCGCGAGATATCGCCCCATCTTTGTCTGTCGGTCATTTGTAAAATAATCTTCTTAATCGTTCGCCAATTGCGAACAACGAATGAAATCGAGGAGGAGAAGCGCGTGTGTGAAAAAACGGGAACGTTATACATGAATCGTCGTGCCGACATCGAGATGAAAACAAACATCGTAGTTGCTGACGCAAGCGAGCTATAATTTTGGAAGCCTGCCGACGGCATAAGTTCGACGCCCTCGGAGGACCTACGCTTGGCTCCTCGCCAGGTGTCAAGGATCATGGGTTGTCGGAGGCGTATCCTGTCTCCTCCTTGGCTCTAGATCAAGCGAAACGCTCGCATACGTCGATCGCAGATTTCATTGCTAAACTTCTATGGTTATATATCGCAAACTTCGCGTGTGTTTATGTTTAGCTTTTATTTTTGTAAACGAATATTCTTGATATTTTCCAACAAAAAGTGGCACATGTACTTTGCAAGGTGATCGACTCGTAGTCTGAGTAAGATTCACTCTGCGCGTCCAGATTTTATCTAAAAATCAACACAATAGACCGTACTTCAGAGCGCACTTATATCTACTTACTAACAAAGTTTATTGTTTCTCCTCCGCATCTCCGGTTTGCAAGTTTCTGGTATACGCGACGGTTCGAAGTGAAGGGAATACGAGAGCTGTGTGCTTAGGAGCTTCTTGTTTGCTCTAACTGGTTTCTGCAAGAGCAGCGGCGTGCGCCTGCATTCCCGTTACGGAATGAAGCAGCGTCGATATTGCGTTATCACACTTGGACATTAAACAAGCATTGACACAGTCTCGTTGTCGGTTATGCGATTAAATAGACAAGCGACAATTAGATACTCAGAGACATTCTTGGGTCTGTGCGTGTACGAGCACATCACTTGACGCGAGTGTAGAGCTAGTACTTTAACAGCCGGTAGCTGTTCTTCGATTCTGAAAAACGACGAGATTAATCGTCGCGCATTACGAAATGTCTCTATTTCCGCCTCATTCTTCTTTACTTTCTCTCTCTCTCTCTCTCTCTCTCTCTCTCTCTCTTTCTCTCTCTTTTTTATCATTTATCCTTCTGTGCGTATAATCATTTATATTTTTCCCCCGAAGAAATACTCTGTAACGCAATTTGTCTTCGTCGGCGCAACTTTCTACTCTACGGCGAATTTCTCCTCTCATATCTTTTATTCATGTCATCATTGAAGCTCGTTCAGAGGCGCACAAAAGAGAGTTTGATCTGGAAATAATTATAATACAGACTCTCTTTGTTCACGTGTAAACAAGGAAAATTAACTTTCCACGTTTGCTTTATAAAAATTTTCTTCTATATAAGGAAAATAATTGTATACAATAATCTAGCATGTACACGAATAATGATAAGCGATATGTACTGCACATAAATACACTAATTGACTATACATTATACTAAAACACCTATCAATTTTCTTTCGTTTTCAGAGTTAAAAAAAAAATACTGCAATAATTAATTTAATTAGGAAATACTCTCTCGTTAAGTAACAAAAAATTAATTAATTTGCTTGAAATTCTTAAAAAGGACAAGATTTGCACGGAAGGCGAGAAATCTGTGCGATGTTTGGATCGTAATTACACATTTAACTAATTACGTTAAGCGCTTAATCGGCCTTGTTTCTCCAAAAGACAATTCTCGCGAAAATGTGCGACAAGCTAAAACAACAACCCGGCTTTAGCAACGTTCTGCGTCATCGTTGCGCTACACCGTGCCTTTTGTAAAAATATCATTCTTTTTAATATTCGCTAAAACCGCGAAAAGCTCAAAAAAATACAACGAACGTATTACAAAAGGTGCTGCTTGGTTATTTTGCGGAAAGAAAGTAGCTTATGTGTATTATACATTATATAATATGTACTTTGCATTTTCGAGTTGAAATAACACACGTGGATGGTAACAGCCGTGCCATCAAAAGTTTCAAAACAGAAGCGCAGTATGACGAAGTAGAGCAGTTGCTCGTATCAAACCGCAGCGGGACCTGATACTAACTGTCTGACCGCAGCTACGCTCTTACTACTGGCTAACCACGACCGGTTCTATTACTACTGTTTGACCACACCAGCCCGTAACTACTGGCCAGCCGCAGAGCTCGATCAATACTTATTTCCCGCTGTTCCGTCATTATCACTTTTGCTGTTTGTATTTTAGAATAAAACAAACGCGCGAATCTAGAGGCGCGTTTAATCACGGAAAGACCTCTGAAATCCGACGCTCGTTTCTGTCAAATAAACATGTCGAGATGTCGCGTCGCGCAAAGAAGAAGCTCGTATCGCGCAAAAAAACTATCGCGGGCTATCAACATTTTGAAAAGAAAATGTTGGCAGAGTTCCGGTACGTAATTAACTAATGAAGTTTAGGTCGATGTAAGGATGAATTGCCAGGCGAACCTTTCGAGGAGAGATGCTCGACGTTCGGGCCTCTTCAAAAGATGTCTCTTAAGGATGTCGTATCGCAAAAAAAAAAAAAAGAAAAAATCAAAAGATCGGCCTCCTCGTAACGAGGTATTAAAATCTTCAACGATGTCGTTAAATCATCTCTGGGTTAGTTTACTCTTCACTACGTCGTCAAGACGGAGACCGGCCGTTTTATCTTTTCGTCTCATTAGTGTCCTCTTGTGCTTTCACGAAGGACAGGTTTTCTCGAAAACTGACCGTACTGAAAGTCTTATCCTATCAATATTTAAATTGGCATGAGGATATATTATAGCTGCGTGGCGTAAAAAATGAACATGATATTCACCGGCTGACGTCAGTAAATATTTTATTCTTACATCGCATTAAAAAAATATATTTGTGGAAACCTCTTCTACGTGCTCGCGCGTTTTTCAGAATAAAAAATTCGTTCAACCTTTTATAGAATGTCAAAGTATATACTGCGCAGCCTCGTGGAGAAAGAATTTTCGCGTGATATTCTTTGACAGTGACGTACGTATTTCGAGTCTCGTTTCCTTTCCGACGGCGACATCGGGTTCCGGGCTCTGCGGGGACTATCGTTTGCAGCCGCAAGACAAAGGCACGATGATAGAGCATCGTAGGACGCCATTCGAGCTCGATCGTGCGCGGAATATAGCAGCCGAGATACCGGTTTCGACTCTCCAGTGCTGCTTCAGTGATTTAAGGGACTGGCTAACCCGTACTTCCAGTCACGTCCCACTCGGCGAAGTGTCCGACGAAATAAATCACGAACACGTCGAGACTTCGATCTCTGTGTTGCGCGCGCGAAGAAATTTGGACGCGCGACGCGAGATGCCGATCGATCGATATCGTCGCGAAATATTGTCCGCGCGCATTTACACGACGTGCTCTTCTGTTTTCTCCGAGAAGAAGAGCGCGTTTCCTTCGATTTTACAATTTTTTTGAGCGCTAGCTGCTCTCTCTTTTTATCTCTCCGCATTTTCTGTTTTCCCAGCATTTGATGTAAAGTTATTATGACTGTTGCCTGAGTGTAACGCGGCAAGATCGCAATCAAAGATTGGCGATATCATCACTACACACGTAGGCAAGCTCCTTTCGACCCTCTCTGTATTTCTCGAAAATCCCTTCCGTTGTCCCTTTTTCATTCTTACACAAACGATCCGCTTACACATAGCCCAGTGCGGTCAGATCTGATAATACTATGAATTACGGGCGCTTATATGCCTTGAGTGGCGCCATATATCAACCGGCGAGCCTCATTCCTTTCCTAGATTGTATATTGGAAAATATGGTGTGTCCACGTCGAACATATGATGAAGGACTTCGGGCCGGGAAGGCCGTGCAGAGCAGGTACCTATAGCTAATATCTTGTGATCATTAACTCACACACACATACACACTCCCGTTCGAATTGCGCCTCAAAATTACGCTATCGATCGACTCCGCTGTTAATTCTCTTCGCTTAGTCAGGTTATTTTACATACAATCCACATGTGCATTTATACAGACATTACAAACAACCGTGTGAAGAGCGAATTTGCGAGAGAAGTTGCAAATTATGTAACTTTTATGCCAAGTTTTGCTAAAAAAAACGTTGCGTGTTTGGGATACGTGTGTGTTGTATCACACACGGTATATGAAACGGAGGACGGGTTTAACTGTTGATTGGCAGCGCGAACGATTGCAGACAGCGATGGGATAGTTTCAAAGGGTAATTTGGAATCGTGCCACCAATCAATGGTGTGCGGCGCACCTGATATCGCTAAAGCGAAAATCCGACTTACAGCTCGCTCGGCAATCCCTTGTATTGGGATCCGCTGGGAAATGGTCGGAGTTGGTTCCATTGCGGCCAAATTAACCTGCCGATCGAGCGTGTCCCCGCAGTCGGGGTCGTTAAGGAACAGATTAAGCCGTGTTCGAGCAAAGAGAAAAAGCGTCTCTTGCAACAAGGCGCAAAAAGCTTATCGCGTTATTAAACGATTTACCACGCGGGTTTAATATTTCCGCAATTTCTCCGGGTCCCGTTTCCCGTGCGACAAGCTAGATGAAGATATTTAATACGGCGGTTATCAAATCGCGGCGAGAGAAAGAGAGAGAGAGAGAAAAAAAGAGATATGATAACTAAAATCCCATGACCCACAATATTCGAGCGTTCTTCAATTGAACTCGACACGATGATCGACCGATGGAAAAGAGGGGAGCAATTGACGATGTTTCGCGGAAGTAAGCTCCCGCTGATTTGTTGTAATCCGATTTGCTCCTAATCCGTCACGAAGGTTGTTCGGCGTCATATTGCGTTCGAGGGTTTTTAGCGGCGCAAATCGTCCGTGTAAAACCATCGCAATCGCAAATGGAAAGCTCGATATTTTGTTGCGACCGCGTGGAACAAATGATGCGGATCGGAGTCATATAGAAAATCGAATTGTTATTGCTCGGCATCGCTTCGCGTTCGTGAATTTGCACATTGAGGAAACGAAAACGATAATAACGAATCTCAGCTGTGATTCTCACATCGAAATTTAACTGTCAATGCGCGCGATGACGTTGTTTACTTCACGAACGCGCGACGTATGAGCACCGTTAAAAAATTCTATTTCTGAAACCTGTTTCCGCAAGGAATGTCTGTAATATAAAACGTTTCTACGCAAGAATGTCTGTAATAAAAAAAAAATGGTAAAACCGTGTTGCGCTGCAACGTGATTTTCGCGTGTGCTAATCATTTTTTATCGCGTTCGATATAACCGGACCGGTCAGACGTATAATAACAATATTCGCGTGAATACGAAGTGTCATCGTAATTGTTAGACCGCGGCCGCGACACGCGGCTATTAAATCTGTCATTGTCGCTGAGTGCAAACGACGTGCATTTGCAGAACCGCGCCCTCCCTTAACCGTCTGCGCATCCATGCACCCCCCAGCCCGTAAAAACGTCACTGAAATTCATAGGTGGTATCGCACCATACAGGATCTGATGGGCGATCATTGGCTCGCAGCCGCCTTTATAGTCGCCTTTAATTGTCGCTCTTTTTATCACCGGCGCACAATCAGCTCTCGCCGGGAGCTTTACGACCGGGTGATTCGCTTTTTCACGTACAAATAACGCGAGGAATGGGCCGCAGATCAGGAGAAAGAGACGGAGACAGAGAGAGAGAGAGAGGGAGAGAGAGATCCAGAAAGAGAGATGAGCTGCTGCAATTTCGCGCTGCGCGAGGCGCAGTATCGGATGCGCTCGACTCCGCCGCGATCGTTACAACTGGCACGCTGCAGTGTAAGGAACTGCACCGAGGCGAGTTCTCGTGTGCCTTGAGATTAATCACGTTCCAGGTTCGTCCTGCCCCGAGCATTAAACACGACGTCTGAACGATCCTCGCGTTTTGTGCAACGGGTAGGCGGACGGGTACGATGATAACGTACGGCGAACTGCGAGCGGAATTAAGGCCCTCGCGCCACCGCCACCGTAACGCTGTAATAGAATCTCGGCGTTTATATCTGAAGAGGGTTGATGTGCGCGAGTTGTAAAGGAAGAGAACACGGGGTTTATTATCGGATTTAATGGGACATCGTCGCGCGAGTGTTTTTATGACAAAGAAAAGCTGGATAGCTGCTCTTTGCTGAATTTAGCGACAGTCAACAAGAGTTAATTAAATTGTATTATTGAAAAAGTAATTTTATGTAATTTATAAGTTGTAAGACTTTATATATATTATTAAAAGTATATTAAACTATATATCATTAAAAGTATATTAAAGTATATATTATTAATAGTATATTAAACTGTAATAAGTTATAGTGGAATTTATATACGATTAAAATGTAACTTGTCTATTCTATTATTAATATTTATTTAATATTAATATACTAATATTTTTATCAAATATTTTTAATATCTATAAAAATAATTTGTTCACGATATATATACGTTACTTATAAAGCATACATGTCCTATCCAGATTTACAACTGAATAGATGTTTCTTAATTTTTTAATTTTCAAAACTGTCATGCGAGTAAACGTTTTTTCCAATAAATAGATTCCAAAAATAGAGAAATTTAAAAACAAACTTTTGAGCGTAAAACCACAGTCAAGCGTATCTCCAACTATTTCCAGTTCGACAATTCCATCTTTAAATTTTGTTATTCGTAACAAAATCAACAAGCAGGACGTGTTTACTGTCTGACGGAATGCATTTGTCATGACGTCTTTATTTAGCGCGCTTGGAGTGGAAAGTAGTGAAACGATTATCTCGCTTCTCTTCGTGACAACTCGAACGAAACGAGTGTTTTTGATTTAAGATCCGTTTTACAATCAGAGCTCTGCTCGTAAAGTCCAAGTCCACAGAGTGTAAGGATTTATGGTTGCATGCATATATACGATGCGCTTCGAATTTTTGTAAGTTTATGGTGTCGAGTTTATCGACTTAAGCTGTAAAAGTATAATCGCTCGCACCAATAGGCAATAGCGTAGTCAAAATATCTAAGACGCAAATCATATACAATTGTTTAAATATACACTTGCTTTGTTCTATTATCAAAAGACTATGTATGTTAAGCTAGTGTTTACACGTGTTTATTAGTGGTCGAGAATGTTGCGACGCAGAAAAAATGCGAGAAAAAGCTCGCTAGCCGTAATTTCGTCGCCTGAGATATACACTGGATATCGCGGTGTGTCATTACGTTATTTTGCTCGCGTGTTCCTAAATAGCACCGGAGGGAAAGTACATATGATAAGGGTGGAAATGCGCGGAGGAGAACAACGAAATTGTAGAACCCGAGATGTGTACCGTTGCGACGTGGATTTTTCAATTGCACGCTAATACGATTTTCTTCCTTATCGAGATAAGCGATTCACGCAAGTGTCGGCGGTGCATAATCGTGTCGTCTAATCTACTCGATACGTTATTAGTCGTGGACTCGGACGGGAACGTAGAAACTTCGATCGACGAAGGCAATCGTAAAGCGCGCGGAGATTTATATTAATTAGCGCGGCGAACGATTCGCGAGAGAGAGAGAGAGAGAGAGAGAGACGAGAGTATTATTTCAAGTTGTTTGATCGCGTTCCTTATGATTCTTAACTCGCGGACAACGCAATAAATCCTCAAAAAACTCGTCGTACATGCAAGCTCGGACGCGAAGCACGAGCAGCTTTATCGTCGTCGAGTAATGGGCGGCTGTTTGCGAGGCGGAGGCGCGTATAAATTGCTTTGCGAGTAGGAAAAACGGAGAAAAAAGGCGTGCGGGGTAACGAGAGAGACAGAGAGAGATATATATATATAGAGATAGAGAAGATAGAAGAGGAAGGAGAGAAAGAGAAAGAGTCGAGGTAACTTCTCTATCCTCCCAGGATATCCAGGGCTATTCAGAGCGAGCCGAAGAAAGAAGGAGACCTACAATTCCGTGGGAAGAATACCTCTGGGTATTTAAGGGATAAAGTGCCGCGCCGAACTAAACGCCTTCGTGCCTCGCGTATACCCAACTCCCGCAGTTCTTGCGCAACCCACGCACATTCCCTTCGCGGGAATCCACGTCTCCCAGGAGGAGACGTAGAAGTAGAGAAAGAGAGACGAGAAAGGGGGATGAGGGTGGGATCCATATGAAATAGCGGAGACAGTATCTTCGACTGAATTGAAATACATTTCGAGATATAACTAGACTAGCGAGAGAAACAGACTACTCGCGCACTCTCTTTTTCTCCCTCACTGTCCGTAGATAACTTCTTTTCCCATGAGAAAATAAGCTCGCTCTGACGTTTCCTCGTATTCCGTATAAGTTTAGCGTGCTGCACTCGAATAATGCTAAAAATACGGCGGACACAATCCTAAGCCTCGGTCGGAATGGCGGATCGCACGATCTATAGAACGACGCTATCGCTCTTTCTTTCCATAGAAAAATCCCATTGTCATCCGTCATCGATGCGGCAGACTATCATAAATCCGTCGAATAACGCGATATATCGGACGGTAAATGTTTCGTATTTTACTGTGCTTGCAGTATTTGTGCACTGGCGCGGCTTTGTCGGCGCGTCGGATTATTACATTGAATTTATTACCGCAACCAAGAGAGAACTGCGATATTGCGTACATATTCGGTTGGATATTAGCTACGATGACTAATGTTTTATAAGGCGAATATTTAAATAACTCGCGTGTCATTGTCGCATATTTCTTTCGTGTAAAAATCGATAGCAGAGTGTTGCTTTGTTAAAAGAGAGAGAAAGAAAAAAAGAAAAACGTATTTTTTTTTAGAGAATCTGAACGTGTCAGAAAAAATATAAAAATTTGAAAGAAAACAAATAAAAAAAACAGAACACGTCACACAATTTATTAGAATTTACTGAAAAACACAACAACTTACAGAAATCTTAAGTCTGTGTTGCACTGTGATATTGAAGCTCAATTAATTAGACGTATTCCTGGTAAATAGAAGACAAGTATTTAAAAAAAAATACTTGTTTACCGATAGTGTAAAAAAACTAATTCTGAACACCAATTGTTTGCACACTTTCTTGAAAAATAAAAATTAGAGAAAAGTCGCGTAAGCTTGCCGAAGTTACTTCACAGCAGTGTTTTTCAGTTTCTTAAAAGTCTCGAGAGTCAGACACAGACGCGTCTGGTATTTTAAGAAGCGTCTCGACTTTTTTTTATGCTAATCCGATTTTCTTCTTAACTCGTGATATTTTCTGCATCTTTTTGATGCAGCGTTCTTTTTTTTTAAAATCTATCAAGACACACAAAATCTTATGCAGATGTTACATACGTGTAGAAATAAATCACTATTTTGAAAAGCGGATTTAAAAAAATATTAGAAGAACATATATAACGTTGAAAAGTGGATCAACTAGACGAAAGCCACTTATTCCAGCAACGGTATAGAAATTATTTGCAGGAGGATATACAATTGTTCGTGAAGTTTTCAGCTTTACAATGAACAAGCAGCCGGCATTGAAGCCAAGAGCGTTTTAAAATTCCGAAATGAAATTTTCAGGACATTACACGGTGTCGAGTTAGGACAGAAACGTGTCTTCTTTTCTCGTTTCATTTCTCATGAAAAAACGAATTGCAGCACGAAGCGAAATACTGATTTTTCCCATTTTCTCCGCTTCACGTTTGAAATGTACTTGTCACGTGAATTATGACAGATGCTTCATTATTCCTCTCGATGAAACTTGGAAATGGAAAAAAAAACCAAAGATAAAAGAGAAACTTCACAAAATATAGAGAGTTATTTAGCATAGAAGAGATTCTTTCCAGAAATTGAGAGGTTCGCATAAAGAAGGATTCTTTATTTAACAAAAAACAAAGAGAAAATGCATCACAATTTAGTGTATTTGTAAATATAAAAGTATATGTATATACTGTGTATATATATATCATATATAACACAGTCATGTTTTATATTCGTGAAGAAAGTTCTATCATAAAGAGACAAAGACCTTATCCTGAAATAATCAAAGCAAATCGCTCAAATAAATGCTAACTTCATTTGGCGGGAGAAGCTTATTTCGCTGTAAGAGCAACCTCGAGGGTGGAAACAATACGGCTAATGGCCGAACTCGAGAGACGATGGTAAGGAGAGACCGCAGTTCTCGTTTCACCCTATAAAACGGCAATGGTGGTGTACCATCGAGTTTCTTCTGGCAATAGCAAAAACTTCGATACGATTCGTCGACCCTCCTAAAAGTGGCTCGCTCCAATCCTTTGGACTCTGGTGCTAGAGGGAAATCTCTTTCGGCCTTCCGGGATTATTTGTCCCTGGGGGTTGGTTTTCTGCCAACGATACTTCAACATCACGAACCTGAACTTCTGAATCGCTCTAATTCATAAAGAATGCAAAGAGAATCAGAACAAATGGTCAACTTTACGAGAAGTCCGTAACGAGTAAATAACAGTGTTTGTTTTTGCGCAGAGAATGCAGCTCTTGTGAAAAAGATCTCTTCGAGATTTCCGTGTTCACGGAAATAAAATGCCGGCGAGTCTGTATAGTCCCATTTAGTAATTATGAATTGAATTACTTTTGCAAATTCAGTTATCTACTACACTACAGATATCGTGGGGATTGATACCGCGTTTTAATTGCGCACGTAAGACGGGAAATTGAATTACGTCTTTGAAACTTACAATCCGATAAAGCAGCTTAAACAGTCTCTGTGCTACATGTACACACACCACTCTCTTTTAATTAATATCATCTGAGAAAAACTTGAAAGCATGACGTATTGTTTAAGAGCTTACACGGCGGCTCCGTTCTTTCTTTCTCTCATTGCATAAGAACCTTCGTCCAGTCGGACACCTAGAGACGTCCTTATCAAAGCCCTTCAAAGTGAAGAGACGAAACAAGGCCACCCTCATTATGCGAGAACCAGCCGAGTACTCTTGTCTCGAGAGTCTTGTATTGTCTCGGAACGGACGTTCAACGAAAATGCCAAGAGAATGCTATACTAAACTACAATATATAAGCCCGTTCCGCGATACTCAATATATATTATCTGTATACATTTCAGGCACGACACGATACCGATCTTGTTAGTTATTCTGATAACAAACAGAGTTTGGAGATTAAAAGAGAAAAAAGTTGATAAATTTTGAATGAGAAAAAAAATCGCTCAAAAGAATAATCTATTGAAATATTTTTACATTAAAACGCAAAATTTGTTCTAATTTTTCGAAAAGCAAAAAAATTGATATCTCTAATAAAAGATTCTTTTGAATATGCGAGTAAATATATGTTTATTTAATGCGGCACGTCGTTGCACGTAATTTAAGCGCTTGTGAAAATTTTACGACGTACCTAAATCTGCATACGTATTATAAATGTTTCACAGTAACATGTTTGTGCAAAAATGAGAACAATAATTTGGTCAACACATACGGTGGAAATAGCAAAAAAATTATTCGATGCAAATACCTAAAGTTACAACACTCCATACAACACTCCATTCATTGATTTTTGCAGTCAACCAACTGGAAAAAGAATCATCATTAATTTTTTACATCTAACTAAAAGTAACGCAATTATTTAATTTTTTATTAGAGCATTTTATCGCGTCTATATCGGTCCTTTTTCCAAAACGATGCAATTTCTACGTTTGCAAAATTGACAGGTATATTTGCTTAATTAACTTAACGCTTGACAGCGCGAGGTCATCATGTATATATGCGCAGTGCAGTCTGCATTCTTCGAAATGGAGAATAGCCGAGAATCTTCTCATCTTCAGCTCCGCCGCGTGACCATGCGGCAAGTCGTGTTCCTCGTCACATTTCGACCGGCGTGTTAGTTGGGGTTTTAAGCACACGAAAACTCGCCGCATGATTCGCTGCGACGGAAACCTGCCGCGCTACTTTCGTACCGACGGCGGTACACCGCAACAGCGAACTTTTTTCTAATACCCCAACTCGTTGCAGCGAGTTTGCACGTAGTAAACCCTCACGACGCCGTCATTACGACCGCGCAGCACGAGCAAAACGACGGACACATCGTTCCTACGTGTCTAGGAAGTTTTCGCATCGCCCCGACCCGACGTCCGTCCGGCTCGGCGCCTCACTTACTTTTCGCTGCCGTCGCGCGGCACGAAATAAGGGAATTCGTTCCGCGATGCCTTTCACACACAGGTAAAGACGTGCACCTCCGCACGCCGCACAGACCCAACGTATACGTAATTAGCGATCTAAACTTTGCGCGCTAATTTCTTTCCTCACGGACGGTTGACCGCGTTTCACGGACGAGCTGGTCGGAATTTTCATTTCTGCGGCCTCTAACTCATCGGCATCCATGCGGCTCTCTCGCAAGGATTTTTTTCTAATCTTTCTTTCGCTTCGCGTTTCTTCGCGAATTATTTTCTTCCTGCGAGCGAATCGGCTACGCTTCCTCTCGTGTACGTTGTACATATTTTGCCTGATCTCGTTAGTTCATTTTACTTTTTTTGCGCCCTGTGTTCGTACACGTTTACAAAATAAAATACAATATTTCACAATTTTGCTAAATTGTTATTTAATATTGTGTAATTTTATCGCAATTGTGTAATTTTATCGAATTGGATTTTGCGGATGCGCCGATATGTGAAAAGCATCAAAATGTTACAATGTGTTGTACGACTTTCATCGTATATATCATCGGTGTAATGTTAAACTACAGGATATGTTTTATAAACATGAGAATTGAAATTCCATCTATAAAACATCGGTGAAATTTGTATGCTGATAAATTTTAGCACGGAAAATTTAATCTGTATACGCCGCATTGAACATAATTGACGTTCAAGCGCGGATTTGTTAGCTTTTACAATATCGCCAACTGCGAGTCTGTCGTGCGCTCGGAAATAGAGTTTTTTTTTTTATATTTACACCTCTCGCAGCCGTGCGAGTACAACGCGTTCCCTTTGTAAATTGTCCCTCTAAATGTCATATAACTTACCGCTGCTGCATTATTCTGCGTCCCGCGTGTACGCATGCATGCATTAAATCCACCTTCACAAAGCAGCGGTAAATATCACTTTCCGCGCTATACACGCGCTACGTGTTAGCAAACAAAAAACACGGCTCCCTGCAATTTCATGTAGTCGCGATATTGTCCGTATACAACCTGTAGTTAATGTATTAATTACACTCAAACTCTTGGTATGAATTATATTCAAGGTTTCAAAGAACATTAGTGGCAGAGAAATCTCTTTTGATCGCCTCTTTATGTCTCGTCACAAAGTTTTCTATATTTATATAACGCCGCAATTAAACTTAAACAGAATTATGTTAACAGTATAGTGTAAGGAATTTTCCAGACTATTATACAGCAACGGCTGTACACGCGTACTTTCGAGTCACGCAGTTTTTGCGTGAACGAACTGCCGGTAAACATCGTTCGTAGACAATCGGACTTGCCGAATTTTATTGATTCGCCGGAAAAACAAGTGCTGGCAAATAGCGAGCACGGCAATCGCTAGCGAGCAGCCAACAGAGTTGTCTCATTGGCAGTTGTAACCGCGGACTTAAAAGACGTTGTATAATTATAGTGAATAAAGTGCCTTTACTCGTTGCATTTCAGTGCCGTTTAATATAACTCCGCTTTCAGTGCTCCTCAACTACTGCTCGAATTCTTACAATAATATTCGTACGCATGTTTAACTATATTTGTTTGATCAAAAAACGCTATTTCTCAATGATTTATATTTCGTATCGATTTTAGTAAAGTCCATTTCTCTAAATATATTTTTTAAAGATATTAAAAAAATACATATGTTTTGCCTCATATGTAAATATTAAAGAATTATTCTTGCTTGGATAATCCACGTAATTTTGTAACATGCATTTCCCGAATTTATTGCAAGCGCACGTCGCAGAGAAACTCGGAAAGTTTGCGTTCGCAACCAGAGCGTCCCGTGAGGATGGATAGGAACCGGGATGACATTTTTATTTTTCTTTAACCGAGGTGGTAGCGCGCCGCAAACTCAAACAGACCAGAGAGTCAAAGAAAATTGCAAGCTTTGTTTCGTGTTAGCGCAACACAAACGCGTGTTGTTTTTAAGAAATGCGTGTTGATTCAATTTGCGGTCAACAGCGCGGACTAACGAGCTTTGTTTTGTACAATCCTTTGCCCTATCGCGCACGATTGCTCAACTTTTTCGGAAGTTGGGTTTTGCTTCTGGACAGTCAGAAATGTTCTTTGCGTCGAGTCTATCGTGATGGTAAGATTTCCGTCTAATTTACGACAATTCTCTTCATCCTGACGTAATCCCATACGATCGGTTTGTTTCTCGGATCTCGCACTTGCTTGCACGAGGGAATCGAGACGTGCGCCCCCGCCAAAGGTAACGTGATATCAACTGGGTCACGTCCGTAAATCGATCCTACCCCCCCTCGACAGACGGATCGCGCGTGCGATCGGCTTCCATCTATAGATTGGACGAACAGATAGACTTCCGATGTCAAACGTGTCGACAATCTCGCCGAGTTTGAGGAAGTCTGATATGTTATCGTTACGACTCAATTCCGACGATATTCCCACAGGAATGACACCGAATTTTCTCGATATTGTTTCATCATAGCCGTGATCGAGATTTAAGTGTACGTTATCTCCTGAGTGATATATCGCTTCCTCGAGTGACTGAAAGTATTTAGAGTGTTTTAGCGACGAACTGCAGCGTGCATCGTTGAGTTAAAAATTTTTATTATTTCAAAATCTTAATGTGAGACATTACTCGATAAAATTATTTTCCGCGAATTATTTCTAAATTTAAGACGTCTGTTTTACACACCGGCAAATATATATACATAAATTATCTTTCAGATAACTTTACTGTTTTAAAAAAGAGAATTTCTGAATAACATTTTGCTTAGAAAAAAAATTCACCGGTGCTTTAAATCTTCTATCTCTGAAGTCGATCCGGAACGAGTCCGAAATTGGTTGACGGCAAATCGTCACTCGTGCTCTCGTGTAAGCGTGCGGGAAATCTGTCTTCTCTCTTCCGTGGTGATTGCGGAACGAGAGAAAACGAAAAATCACGCGACGTGGCCCGGGAATGCGTCGATCTCGTCGACAAAGTCATGGTTCATTGCGAGTCTTCCAACCCATGCGCGTCGCGCGGCAAGGGGTTAAAGGTATGGAAAATTACGGTGGCATTTCCAGGAACGGGGGCAATTTTTCTCTTCAGCGAAGGAAAGTCCTTTCGCTTCTTATGCGATCGCGAACGAAAGAATGACGTATGCACTAGCTAGTGATGTGTAATAAGATTGTTAATTTTTGGAACAAAAATCAAAGAAAGCCGTCAGTTTTTTCGATTTGGTTTTTAACAAACGAAGATGTTTCGGACTTTTTTTCACGTAAGAAATTTCATCGTGTACGTATAAACGCGACCGCAGAACAAATGATGAGGGTGCGACAATGTCCGTCCCTTCTTCGGAAAGGTTGGACCAATAATTATTGACTGTTCGTTTTCCTTCCGCCGGTATTTCTGCCTCTTACGGCCCGGTAATAAAAACCAAATAGCGGTACTTAATGTCACATCGTCGTCGCCTAATTTCGTTACACGTGCTATCACTGCTGCGGTAATATGGGAGAAATGAAAGGTAAATAATTTGTATCTTATTCCTATATTGAAATCTCTATTTATTTTTTGTTTTTTTTTTGTCTCAGCTATGATTGATAATATACATTGTAAACATTTTGTTACGTAGAGATCTAATGGAACCTTGATTGTTCCATCGTCAATAGACAATAAATTCAATTTACTTTTGTACTACGTTATTGGCGACACAGCCTAAGGGTAATTAAGTTGCAATCGATTTTAATCACGAGTTTCATTTTGCTGCGAGTGTGAAAATTATTAGACAAGCAATCAGAATCGATCTCGTTGAAATATTTCGATCAAATTCTCTCTCTCAAATATTTCGCTCTCAACTAGTCTTTCGCTCGACCATTTTTTTAGCAGTGTATATTCACGAAACTGACATTTACATGAGTCACATATGTACAGAAACACAATGAGGTAAAGTTAAACGAAAATGCAAATTGAAACTATGATATATTCAACAGAAACAGATTGAGTTTGCTCGTTAAGCCACTCGCTTTTGGTATATTATCGATACCACGAACGACTCCGGCAAGGACGTGATTCTTCTTAAGTCTTAGGCATGTCCGATGGGGCAAAGTGAGAAGATTGAGAAAGTTTTTAAGCGTGGGTTTATTCACTGTCAAAGAATATTTCTCCAGGACTCGTCCGGGAAACGGGGAGAGAGGAAGAGGAGAAGAGAACGCGTCCTGTGAAGGAGGTCAGCGCGCGAGGGTGGGCGTGACGCGATCAATCATTCCCGGCAGTCATTCTGCTCGTCTTTCACTTAGGCCGGACTTACTAAGAGCTTCGCAAGCTACTAATCTCCCTTAATAAAACGAACCGGTGGTACGTCGCCGTCTCCCCCAGTTCTCTCTCGATTCTCGACGTTGGTTACAACACAATTTATCCCCTTAATCCGCACTTTGTGAGAAAATCGTCCATTTTCGGGAAGACGTTACCGTTTAATTGACTTCACAAGTACAAATCTGATTTGATCGAATTATTACCCGGCTGCGCGCGAACGAAACCCCGCTGCAGGCAGGAAACTAGCCGCGCACGAATCGGGAACTCGGTGACCCTTTTTTAGACACGACAGGTTTATCGCACGAAGTAGTAATTTACCAACTAATTTTTCACGAGTGGTAGTTGATCACGTGGAACAACTTCTACCGCGACCGACTAAACAAATATTTTAAGGACGATGACTAAATTACGGGTGTACGAAGTTTACACGACGAGTTGACATATTGTTTTAACTTGAACATTTGCCTCTTGAACAACTCAAGAAAAATTATTAAAAGAGATTTAAAAGTCACGTAGACAGATTAGTGAGATGATATCAGTTAAAGCGTTTAGCCGAGTTTGTGAGCTCGCAAACTCGTCGTTTCATTACCATGACTCTTCTTTATCGCTATTTAGAACGTATTTCCGCCCGAAATAATCGGCCGAATGCTCGAACATCGACCGCTATTGCTAACTATCAGTTGTTGTTGAACATCTCGTTTACATCTTCGGTTAACTATCGTTGCATTTAAACGTCGAGAATAATTGCTAATCGTGTTTGTAATGTCATAACAGTAATAATGCGATTTATACGAAGTCCGCAATTGTGGCAAACATGCAATAGCAACGAATTATGTAACAACGTCATATCTGAGCACGTTCAGTATGCCGCGCGCGCGCGCGTTTAGATGATATCATAGTTCATAAATTATGTCCGTTTTGCTGGGATATTCGAGCCGAGAAAGTAAATTGTTGTCGCCTGTGATGATACAAACGCGTATGACGACATAATGCGCGGTTTATTAGTCGCTTTCAGGTCAAAAATCAATATATATTAGATGTTGAATGATATGTAAATAATTGATAACACCATATCTCAATTACCAACTATTGTCCGACATTCCGCGTTATTCCGGGACCGCGTTAATGCGATTTCTAAAAATCGCAAACGATATATAACATCAGGAAAATTCTCATTTTTATGAAATTTTTTATTATTGATAAATTCGCAAAAAACCTCTTACGTTTCCCATCGATTTATTTTTTTTTTCTCCATCCGAGTCAGCTGACTTTCATCAATTTTTCGTCGCAGACGACGCGTCGGATTAAAGTATTAGCCGGCGAAACGAGACACAGAGCAACTGTATCGGTCGGCAGTAATCGATCAAGCGATCCGACGAAACAACTCTTGCTGCTCGCCGCGAAACGGAGGTAAAAGCTCGGTGGTCTTATTGCGTTAGCGAAGCGGCACTTACCACTCCGTCTTCCGCGTGTCTTTTCTTTTTTTCTCTTTCTCTTTCTCTCTCTCTCTCTCCGACAGAGAAGAACTTTCGGCTTATCCGGTATTTCCGCCTTCGTACGTATCTGTGTGTTGCAACGACGATGGCAAAAGCCTCACGCGGGCGGTGGTTTTCCTCGCGGATGGAAAAAGCTGACATACGATCGATCATATCTATGATTGAACGGTTCTAATGGAGCCGGAAAGCCGCCGCGAAGGATTATGAACTGCCGTCTGTGAATAAGCAAGCGTCGCTCGAAGTGGCGCAAAAAACTTGCCACCGGTTTGATTCGCGCTCACCGGGAAGACTCTCGATCGCCATCATTTATTATCTACCGTGTGTGGCCGCCGAGCAGTTTTATTTGATAACGATCGAGAAAAAACTTTTTCCCTTCCTCCTCGTCCTCTCCCCCTCTCTCTCTCTCTCTTTTAGTAGACACGACATCGTTGGAAATCAATTTTGTACTTGCCGCTGCGACCATTCGTCGTACGAGCCACTTCGTTCGGATGTTGACCTAAAAATGTTGGAACGATTCCTCGTCGCGCACGAACGCGAAAGTTCGAAAATCACGCAAACGTGCTTGATAACTGCGACGCATGGACGCGATACCGCGCGAACGAATTGCTGCGGCTGAGAAAAACTCAGCGATAAATCTTACACATAGCTAGGAGTACAAGGACGGAGAGAAGACTCGGTTTCATCTTTTTCCGTGCGAAAGAAGAAACGCAAGAACCGCTGTAGAGGATAGTCCGAATGGAAAGCGAGAGAGCGACGATTTGTATTCGTCAGAGACTTGGCGGGCCTCGGCGCGCTACGTGGAATAATACGGGAGACGAGTACCGTCGTAGAAACTTCACCCTCTCTAGTTACCATTTATCATATTAATAAACCAGATTTCCCTTTTACGCAAACGGACGGCAACGCGTTTCTTTCCCCGCTGTCAAGACTTAATCGCTCGTTGCGCGCAAAAAGAGAGAGCTGTCAAAGTGACATTTATTACCGTAATTTTCTTTTTACGCGCCATCGAGATCTTGTCGACAAGTGTGCGACACATATTCATATCCAAACGAGTTTCCGCGATCCGTCGAATTTTACGTCCCGAGATAACACACACACACATAATTTTCACGCACAAGATGAATAAAATTCTTCACAGACTTTCGCGCGTGTGTAGACACGTCGAGCAAACTCACTCGAAAAGTACATTGTTGCGTGATCGCAATCTTTGTAGGAACAGAATAGGCGAAAAGTGGAGAAAGTAGATAGAAAAGATCGAAAACACCCTTGAAAGAGTGCGGACAAGAATGAGAATCGTCGACTGAAATAAAAGCGAATGCACAAGTGAGTCTCGATTTATTTCCGCGACGTCAAAGAGGCGGAAGAGACAGGGAGAGAAAGAGCGTTACAGCGTTTCGCGCGGCGAAAAACAAAACGCGAAATTCGTATCCGCATTTGCACGGAGTATCAACCGGAATGGCAAAACATCTATGGTAAAATGAGAGAATACGCAGCTCCATAGAATGGAAATAAATGTCATCGATAAAAAAAAAGTTCATAATGAATATGGCTTTAACTGTGCGATAATTACGCGTATGAGAATATTTCCAAAAATAAAAAGAACAGAACTCGAAACGGCTATTTTCGTGTGCAATAACATTTTATGTCGTTTATGCAGAGCGCTTTGAAACAACTCGCTTCCACACGGCAGAATACAAAATTTCATATAACCGGTGAAGTACTCGGAGATTACGAACATGTTGCAACAAGATGCACAAAGGACGGAGTCACTGCGAAGCAACATCTCCGAGCGCTTGGAAAATTACGTAGAAAGAAAATGAAATTTGATAAAATATAAACATATTTAACTAAATTAAAACTGTTTATTTAAAAATGTAAAATAATAATATTTACACAAATTTTTTTGTAAATATTACGCGATTTGTTTTATTGTTGAAGAGACACGCTGTAACTTTATTAAAGAATTTTTCATCTGCATCCCTTAAATCTTTAAAAACAGGAGAGGAGCTTCTTTTTCCTTTCTGTTAGTAACAGCGGCGGAAAAATCTAAAACCCGCTCCGGATCAAGAAGAAAATCTTCCGTGGCGGACTCTATTCGAGGTTTCTTCTCTTTTTCGAGCGTACTCAGGTCTGAATCATCACGCCTGGCGTCGTAGATGTCGAGATAGGTTTAATGCATGCAAATGTCGGCGAAAGCAGAAGTAGGATTCGTGCCGTATCTCGGAGGAAAGTCGCGGGCGTTTCTCCCCTTTTGCCTCTGCCTTACCCTATCTCTCGCCTGGCCGTCGAGGGATGGGAAGCGCGAGCAATTTACCGATTACCCTTAATTGAAGACGATGACTTAAAGCGCTCGTATAACCGCCCGGGTGCCGGGAATCGCAATAAACGATCTGTTCTGCAGCGTCGGCGAGCTACGTGACTTCGACGACGGCTCGATTAAACTCTACAAACACCTAATGGATGAGACGGCGTTATATATACCATTTGTGTCGGGGATACGTCTCGCGCGACGTTTCCTGACAAATCGCGGGAAAAATACTTAACGGTCGAGCGCAACGTTCGGCGCGAGCCGCGCGCGAGAAAATTCCGAAGACATATACGCGCCCTTTGAAACTTCCGAATTGTGTGCGATCGCCGGAATCGCATTTCATCTATCAATCGGCCTGTCGGTATACTGAGTCATTAATCTTCATCATAAAAAAAGGTGAGTTTCAATTAAGCGAATTGCTCGCCCGCTACTCGAATTACAGTAGCGTTAAACGATGAGAGAAGCCGAGCGTCTCTTCCATCATACGTCGAAATAAGAGAAGAAATGTACAGAAGATTTGATAAATGACTCATCACGCGCGCAAGTGCAAACCCTCGGGGGCAGTAAGTATTGACTTGTGTCTTTGTTATTTCTTTTTCTCCATCTTTTTCTCTTTTTGTTTGTTTTGCGAAGGGACGATTTCCGAAAGACGATACCGGCTCTACGTGACTCGGCTGATTTTCAGTGGACGCGTTATCGGAAAAATATTACATTGCCTCGCCGGCCAAAGTTACCGGGATTTCGGAATAAGCCTGCTCGTAGATTCTCGCGGAATCTGTGTTCCCGGTCTTGTAGACGTCGAGGCTCGGACTGATAAATCGCCAGCACCAGACAGACGAATGGCCCGTAAAACGCATCTCTGACAAATGGATGGCCCATTGTCGAAGAAAAAGGCGCGCGGACTTCTTCGCCACCCCCTTTTTTTATGGTAAACGCCAGGGAGAAGAAAGAGACTGCTTCTATAGGCCTGTGCGGTGAAAGTAATCGCTTTCGGAAATCCGCGTGATTCTCTCGCGTTTGATAATTTTGCAAATCACATGCTGGAGATTGGAAGTCGGAATTTCCAAAATCTGACCAGCGCGCAGATCTCTCTCCGTAAAAGGAAAAGAAATTACGACCACGCGTATATATCGATTCATGAATATTGCGTCTCGTTTGCGCGCGTTGAAAAACATGGAGGCAATTTCGAACGCGCCTGCGGAAATATAGCAGCGAACATCATTTCTAAAGTTTGACTTGAAACTTGTTTATAAACGTGCGCCGGAAATGTATCGCCATGCTTCGCGTTCATTTATTTTTTTTTTTTTTTTGCATAAGGAAGAGTCGTTTATCAATACTTTTTTTTTTTGTTTATGTTTCGCTTGGCGAAACAGCGTGTTCTCGAATAGATTTCGCTGCAACCAGTTGTAATCAAAGTATCGTCGCGCTCGCTCGCTTGTGCAAAGGCGCGTGCAATTTATCGAAGATCGATTCGTTAAGTCTAACGTCTGTACCGAGAGCGCGCAGAGCGGCGTGGCGCCGCGCGCGGCAGCTATTGCTGCATAAAAATGCGAATATCGCGAATGTCGATACGGCCAACGGCTAGATTCGATACGTTTAACGTGACTGCATATACGGGTTAATTCACGGAGAAAAAGAGGAGGAAAAAAGCCCCGAGGAAAGAGGGAGAACTGCAAAGAGCGTCAAGGACGATGCCTGTGTGCATCCGAAAAAACCCGGCGTAAAAATCAAAGGCTTGTTCTCAGCAACGCCAACACACACACACACACACACACACGTACGCTCAATTTTCCTCTTAGATCGTCGAACCTATCAAGCGTCAATAATGCCCGTTAAACCGAGGTGCATGTGCGACAGCCTCCTTTCACGGGATTTTTTCGAAGCCGTGAACAATTGCGATAATGACAGTCCCTTTGACATTGAGATGCGCAAATTGTTAGAGTCCCCGAAACTATTATCCAGTACTTTTATACAATATTTTAGCGCATTATAATATTGAATATAGTATAGCAATGAAAAGACCACACTGTGAAAGAAAAATTTCAATACGTATTCATTCGCGTTTCTCGCAACGCCATCAAACTTGGTATTGTAACTGGTAACTAATGTTGGTCCACATTGATTATTATTATTATTATTATTATTATTATTACTCTGTGCATCGCCGGCGAAATTTGCACGCGTGATAATTAGTTGGAAGTTTGTGCAGGAAAGCTACAAGCGGGAAAAAGTATAATGGAACTCGCGGCCATTTCGCACACGAAACTTTATATTCAACTAAATTTCCATAAAAGAGAAGCAAAAGATTTAATTGCACGCGGCGAGAAATGAGTTCTGACGTTTTTACTGTGCGTTTTTTGGAAACTATATGTTACCGTGTTAGTTTGACCGATATATGTTACACATTAAGCAAATTTTTTGTGTTTGTATGTTAACGGAAAACAAAGATGTGCAGATCTCTACTATTAATCCGAAGTTTTAACAAATAATGTTCATTGTGTTCGAGTGCAAAATTAATGTATGTCGCGATACACGCGGGGAGGGAACGTTTTAATTAGTGAACACCTTCGCCGAAGCGTTAACGACTTGTGATGTCGGTTTGACGTGGAATTTGGATCACGGCTACGGCCACGTACACACACCGATGTGCGCCGAGGGGGCGCGTGAATATTTGTCAGAACTTATCGCAACGTGTCATCGCGCCAAGTTTGACGTCGTGTAATGAACGTGGTCGCGCGTGTGTACGTGTCGAGCGAGGTAAAACACGTGTCAAACTATACCACGCGACGCGAAAGTCACGGCAACCAAAACCGTTATCACAACCACCAGTAAATTTTTCGGTAAAAACGATCATTTATTCGTTCTTACTTTCCAAAAAGTGAAAATGTGATGGCGAAGAAAAACACAGAATAATATTTCAATCAATGCCAGAGATAAGAAAACTTTTCAAACTTTATTGTAGTTAGAAAAATTTTTTATTTATGTAGTTAGAAAAATTTTATTTTGTGTTCCCTCGTTCTTTCTCGATAATTTTTTTTTAATGTGTGGTTCTTCAATAGTTTAAAATATAATAGTATAAGGGAATGGCCAAAATATAATGTTGTAACCTTTTGTTTATGTTACAACATTATTATTTACAAATAAATTAAAAAATGATAAACATTAACTGTCAAATTAAAGCATTAGCCCTGAAAAAACTTACGCTCGCATTTAAGCCTATCTAAAGTAATTTAATATTAACGAAATCTTTTGCCCTCTCTGTCTCTCTCTCTTTCTCTCTCTCTCTTATTTTTCAATGACTGCTTAATCTGCCCTCACTTAAGGCAGCTCCCAAAAGATTTTACCAGCAAATTAAGGAACACAAGATTGAAGTAGAAATTTCTTTCTCCGTAAAATTTACTTGCGAAAAATTGCTTTGCAGCCGTCGCAATTTTCCCCCGAAAATTTTTCCCTCAGACTCAGACACAAGATATTTTAAATAGGTATCTTGATTCTAGGAAAGCTGAAACTTTTTCGCGGAAATAAAATTACCGAGGCATTTTACACGCGCGTACGTATACTTCGCATTATTCTCGCTAATATTAGATTTAATGCATTAAAGCGGTAAAGAATTTCGCGTGAATTAGAGAACAATTATTTCTCCAGTGAGAATAACGAATAACACATCTGGGTAATGGGTTTCGTTACCGGTATCTTCCATCGCTGTAGCACGTTTCGCCGTTGATTTGTGCGCGAAATAATTCGTTCTCGGGCTGTTTCCTCGTGTTTCACACAGCGAGCGTTCGCGCGAGAAGGCAAATAATCTACGAATGATACGAGCTGGTACTACACACACGATACGAAATTACACACGGCCGAATATTATTCGGATCAGCGTCACCGTTATTTATAAAAACGAATGTGCTGCGGCGTATCGACAGAAGTTAATTAAAGTGTCGCTTTTTCTCTGAAATGCGCAAAGTTACATAAAAGGATGTAGCTAACACGTATCTGACTAACGCGATCGTGACGATGTCGGCGCACGCGGATTTTGTTTAGCAATTTACAAAATCACCACGTTATAAATAAAGTATGCGGCAGGAAAAAAATATTAAGTACAAGTTTTTGTGTGTTAATTAACATTTATTCGAAATGTGTAGAACAAAATAAGGTAAATATGTATAAAAACGGAGCACCCTCGGAGGTCATTGTCCTTCACATATGTTGTCAAGGACATCTTCCTGAACAACAA
>QVOA01020410.1:0-27732 GCA_014825685.1 Pseudomyrmex cubaensis
GAAAAGATCAAAGATATTAATCAAAAGATCAAAGATAAAAAATTGAAGAAAAGATAGGATATGTTGTAAGACTTACTCATATATATATATAAGTCATATATATAAGTCTTACGACATAGCCTTCATCTTTTCTTCAATTTTTTAATTACTTATATGAGTAATAAAAACTTCAAAATTGTTTTTATTACTTATATGAGTAAGTCCTACAGCATATCTTTTATCTGCTCCGGTCCGGACCGGACCGAAGCAGATAAAAGATATGCTGTAGGACTTACTCATGTAAGTAATAAAAACCAGGGTTAATTCATTTTATGCATTTTATGCGGTTTTATGCTTAAGCGCGCATTTATCTGTAGTATATGTCACGTATGGTAAAAAATAATACCGAAAATTTAAAAACTCAATTATTAGAACAACAGCAAGGAGATAAGAAAAAGATATATAGTATTTTTATATAACTATATAATTATAGTAATTATATAGTATTGTTTTAATAATTGATTTTTAAATTTTCGGTATTATTTCGGTCATGTGCATGTGTCAAGGGATTCTGATCACCTAGGTGATGTTCGTGAAAATAAACAACGGGATGTCAGAAAGTCATCAAGTTACTCGTGTGTATGAATAGTATTTTTCACCGTTCAGTTTTTTATTATGTTCAATCCCGCTGATAATCTTCTGGAGCAATATTATGGATCTTCGAAGGGCTCGGCAGAAAAATCCTTATCGATTCACGAGTGCGTGGACAGTGAGGAAAACGAGAAGTTGATCGGCGAGCAGTCGAGCGAAGATACGAACAGCGATAATACGGAAACGGAAGAACAGGTGCGAATGCAATAAAATGCAAAAACTGTAAGAAAATCACACACATACACGTAACGTCTTTACTTTATGTAGGAAAACAATAAGAATAAAAACACAACGTGTGATACAGATGTTCCAATAAGATCTTTGCAAAGATTAGACTGTAAAGTACTCGAAGATGACACAAATATGTCGTTCAGTTTCGATATCGTTTTTGAAGCAGATACTGAAAATTCATGTGCTCTCTCGAGCAAAGATAGTCTTGCCTTACGTAACAACAAGACTATTTCCACAACTCCAGGTAAAAAAAACGCAAAGACACGTATGTTGTTTATTATAATTTACAATAATCGTCTCACACAGAACAAAAATTCCATTAAACATTGTACGGAGCTGTCGACGTCTAATGAATGTCTGATGGAATTTTTGTTCTGTGTGGGGAAACAAATACGCTCGAGCAAATATAATTTTCCTTAAAATTTTCCGCTATTAAAAATGTGTTTTAACATCGTCTTTATTATGACACGTGAGAAGGTTTCGAAAACATCAAAGGAGATTCGTATCTCTCACTTAGCGAGGATACATTGCCGGACAGCGCCTCGGATATTTCCTCCGGAACAGAGGAAAAAAAATCTTCCAATATATTTACTTTATCTTCAACATTGCCAGATAAGACTCCAGTGTACAACGAAACTTTTATCGATCTAACAAGAGCTGGTATTACTTCACTTCCTTGTGAAATGATCGAGAAATATCCTACGATACAAGTAAGAATAAACTTCAGCAAACGATTTGCAATATTGGTAATTAATAACACGTGAAAGGATCTCCGCAATATATTCTTTTTAATTCAACTTTAAGATGCTGTATCTAGAGAACAACAATCTCCCCGAACTTCCTAAAGAGCTTTTCACTTTATTAACAAATCTGCAATGGCTGGATGTTCGAAACAATCAACTGACAAGCTTGCCCGCAAGTATCAAGTCGCATTCCTCACTGGAGACTATCCTGCTGGAGGGAAATAAAATTGAAAAATTGCCTCTAGAACTTTGTAAGTAAATAGAGACACGCACGGATATCTGATATGTATATTTTAACTGGTCCGATATATTTCCCAGGCTTAGTACCCAATCTTAAAACTCTTTGTGTCGCACGCAATCCTATCAATACACCTCCGAAGGACGTTATAGCTCTCGGATGTTCGAGTATTCTTAGTTATCTGAGGGATGAATGGAACAAACTGCATCCAGATGAGCCCGCGACGTTCGTGGAACGTAAGATTATACGATTAAAAATAATTTAAATCGGAACTCAGTCGCACATTATAAGAAACTTGTTGTCTCTCTTATCTTAAGAAATTAAATAAATTTGTTCTAGCGAAGATAGAACCGAAACTATCGACGATTCTGTGTTACCGATCACCTCGCGAAAAAAAACGGAAATTGTCAAAAGTTCCGAGGCAAATATCAAAAAGTATGAATGACATCTCGCTCAAAAGCGCTTCCGCCACAAAAAGAGCCAGAGCTTACAGGCCTAGCAACAGGTACGGTAGTGTTAACACTCTTCTAAAACGATCGGTAAGCAATATCAGCAATACCCGTGACAATGTTACGACGAGTTCTCTTTCGTGCGCTACCTTTAACTCCAAGAATGAAATCAATAAGAAAGAGAACAGAAGTGGTACAAATAACACTCCGATTAAAAGAGACGATAAAAAGCGCGTGTTTTTAAACAAGACAACTTCGTGTCACGAGATCGGAGGAACTTGCGACAAGAGAGAGGTCGCCGGAGCGGACGCAAAGATTCTGCATTTGACGGGGCCGTCGCCCAGGTCGTGTTACGTTAGACGGCACGTTACGGAACTGATAACGTACAAGCGTCACAGCGCCAGGGAATGTAAAATCAAAACAATAAGCAATGAGACGAAACACATCACGTTGACGAATAACTCGAATAAAAATTCTGTGATGTTCAAAGAGGAGAAAAAAAGATGCAAAGATACTGATCGTGCAGAGGTGGTTTTCGATATCGTCACGAGAGACATGCGAAGAATGCATTTGCGCCCGATGCAACTGAAAGATCCGCGAACCATGTTATTGTGTTTAGAAAATTACCTCGATATCAAGACCAGTTGAATATTCATTTTGATACGTGCAACGCCTTTTGTCTTTTTATTTTTCCAATTGTAAATCTTATTATTATACATGAAACAATACGTGCGATTGTTCGTTTAGATGCGACGCTAAAGAGACCACCATCATCGCTATGGAACAGCGTCAACAATTAATTTCTAAAGTGAGAGATCTGTTCAGTGCGCAATCGGCAACAATTCAAAGAATTAAGTAAGGCATCTTCTTGCACACAAAATATTAATAAATACGTGAAAACAAACTATATTTTAAAAAAATCAAATTATACGTACAGGGATTCGGACGTTGTGAAAGAGTGGAGACGCGACAGGCGAAGTTATGTTAAAAGCATGGAAAAAGTATCGAGAAGAAACAAAGGTAATAATAAAATATTATGCGTTATTACATGTGACGCAAAAGAGTGGATTAAAAGCCTGTATAAACAAAATATTGTTATTTATCAGATGACATTCCGTACGCGATCGACATCGAAGATTATCCTGTCATACGAAAACGATCGCAAAAGGTATGGAAAAGATTATTTGATGTATATATTGCGATTTAAAATTATTTAAGTAAAACGAAAAGTTTTCATTCATATTTTTGATTTAGGGGAAAATTGTGGATAAGCAGAAACAAGAAAGATCGAGATTTATCTCGCCAGCGTAAGTGTGAAAACAAATATATACAGAACATTTTCGAATATAAACGATATAATCGACAAAACTTTAAATTTCTATTTCAGAAATTTAAATACGAGAATTCAAGAATTATCGGAATTCTTGCAAACGATCAAGCTTGCAAAATCTTCCGAAGTATTGACGCCTAAATCTAATCAAAAGTATCTGCAAGCTGAAATTGAAAAGGTATATTAAAATTAAATTATTTAATACAATAAATTATAGAAATCTATTGCTTATGAGTTATTTTAAATCTATCTCGATCTGTATTTCTCGTAGCTATCGCGTTATCAAACGGAGATTCAGAATTTAAGAAGAATCAACGAAATATCGCTGGCTCCGGTAAATTCTTTCCATCTGTCTTCGTGATTTTTAGCCTGATTCTAAGTTTCACCTACTTGTGTATCATTTTTCGCATAAAAAATTCCAAAGAAGCTCAATATCAGTCTCTCGAGGTGTTTATTTTGTAAAATAAAACAGTACTAATCACATGTATTCTAATTTAATTTCACGCCCAGTATTAGCACATGAGATAACGTTTGTTGTCAGACGAACTGTCTCCACATAATGGAGATATCGGGAAAATAACTTGAAGAGTCTGCGGTTATATCATTTCGTATATAAGTACATATGCGAGTGTATATAATCCTGTCAGTCTATGTCGAAAAAACTAATTTTGCCAGATGTATTAGTATTTTCTGTTAGCAGAAAAGCAACATGTTCTAGTGAACATTTGACTGAATAGATATATATTATATATATGTATATATACACACGCATACGCACCACCAGTGTTATTACAACAGTACGGAATAAAAAATTAAAAAAAAAAAAAGAATTTAAAAAATATTTTAAACATGCTCGCAAATGTGTCATTGATTTGAGACCTAATACTTTCCCAGAGTTTTCTAGTGCATTCACAATTCTCTCTATATGTTATTACTAGATATTCAGTATAAAAATCTTAAAAGCGATATATATTTGTATAATCACCGAACTACACAGAAATGTGGTGTAATGGATATATAAATTCAATATCTGTGTGTGTAATGTGTATATGTGTGCGCTCGCGCGCGTCCTGTGTGTACACCGCAAAACACGTTTTCGACGCATTCTTCTTTGTTTTTTGTACATGTGGCACTGGAATCAAACCTTGTGATAAAATTTGCGGAAAATTATCTATTATACAAGATTTCCTTTTTTTTTTTTTTTGAAGAGGGGGGAAACTATTGTGTCTCTCGAAATATATATATATAGCACAGTAAATTACTGTAATCGAATTACTGTAAATTAGCATAATCGAATATATCGAATGAATATAAGGCGAAAAATTTCTATGTGTAAGATGCGTTTCATAATCGCGAGTTTTGTTATAGCCTTATTGTGACAATCATTTATATATATCAATTCTGTCCACATTTTGTTAATTAATTAGCTTACGACAGAGACAACCGTGCACTTTGTTTTTCAATATCCTAGTAAACGAGTATAAGAGACGAGATTATATGTAAACAGCTATTGCTCTCGTTACAACATTGCGCTCTTTGAGTTCGACTGTTGCTCAACTGGAACGTTTTTTTTTTTAGGCGACTTGTTAATGAACACACATATCGGCATTTCATCACGGCGCTATTCTTCAGAATTTTATATACACACTGGCGCATCGAAAAATTACAATACTGAAGTGTGTTGTATAACATCGTACTATGTATGTATGTATACATATATGTATATATATAATATATATAGACGTAATGACGCTTAGGAAAGAAAAGAACTGAAGTTATTTATGCTGTGTGTGTGAAAACTAGTCCGATTATTGCACTATGTACGCTCGTCTTTCTTTTTCTGAGACACAGCGGGAATATTACTACTCCGATATTAAAACTCGGTATCATACACACACATACACACATTTTGTACCTTGTATATGTACATATGTATACAATCGTATCAAACGTCCAGACGTAGCAATACTGCGAGAACGGATCGAGTGCGTGTGTCGCAAATAATTACCTACCAATATCTAGTCGTAACATACTTCCGAGTGAAGTACACTTACTTTTTTTTTCTTTTAATGCTATTGGTGTATTTGCGCTTCAGCTGTTTTTTTTTTTTAAACAAAGGCGTTTTTAATTAATTAGTATTAGTAGTCTTTTGCTTCAAACACTAGGAAATCATCGACTTCTTAGATCGGAGCAGATATACTTTGTTAACAAAGATTATCGGGGTACTGATTCTCTGTTAGAAACTTCTGCACATCGTTTTAATTCCCGGATGCTCTTCGTGAACCGGATTCAAATCGACGAAACCTAGTTTTCCGTAGAACTCATGAGACTCTTTGTCCGTTGACAACATCGTTGTGTGTACGCCGAAAGAACCTGAAACACACATCCCATATTACTCCCATTAATCGTTACAATAAGAAATTAAACATCTCTTATTATAATTTTAGTAAGAGACAGATTATTCACCGTTTGCTCTTAAAGCTGCAAGAACGCAGGTTATCAAACGTTTACAAACTGATTGATCCGTTACGTTTGGCAAAACGGCGCACACGAGCTTCGACGGGTGTTGTCTGCACAGTTGTTCCGAAACATCGGGAATGAACGAATGGAAGTACTGTATGGCATCCTGAATGTTTTGCGGCATCTCGCTGATGATGCTGTTCAAGGGATATTTTATTCGCAGTTCCGGAATCCAGGAGACGGACATCTTCTGATTGTACGTTTTTACGTTCAGCGTGGCGGCCGCGTAACCCACTATACCGTTCTCGTCCTCAACAACCATGCACAATTCCGGACTCAATGTCAAGTATCCTCCTACGAGTCTAAAATTAAACATATACATTCGTACAACGTTTTACACGAAAAGATCGCGCGTATAAAATGTTCTGTACCTGTCCGCTACGGCTGACGAAGTGGTGCAATTGTTAATTTGATTGCACACCGCGTAAACTGCTTCGTCGTCGCTTGGCAAGTACGGCCGAATTGTATATATTTTGCTATCGGGCACTTCTGGTGCTTTATAAACGAACAAGTCGTTACCACTGTCCACCGGGATCAATCGCTGTGCACAAAAAGAACGACATATTTCAATGCGACATTATCATTCTCGTAATCAGACTGTGAGACAAGCGTACAGAGAGACAAGAAAATAACATGTACCTGTAAATCAGCTGTAAGTCCACCGCGGAAAACCCATGGCTCCTGATCTCCGCTCATGAATGTTTCTTTCCAACCGTTCGAGAACCCTAAGTCCCGAGAGAGACAACAAAACCAGTTTTTAATGCAAACCTCGCAATGTCAGATCTAAATGTCGCGCGCGTTATATGCATGTACTTTGCTTTTCAATTGGCTTCCACTGCTATAGGCATCAATTTTGTTTAATCTTTAACATGCAGAGATAGAATTCGACTGAAGGACGTCGCGTTTCTTTCTCTTGTTCTTATCTTGCAATATCTTTTCATTCACGTCAAGAGTAAGAAGACGCCATCCAGTCGAATTAACTAAGGTGCATCAATATATAATAATGCAATAATTTAATACATTTAAAAAAGAAACAGACATTTTTCATATGTAACAGTTACGGTAAAAAATATTTTGGAATACATATTACGACATATTCACTTATGTACATCACAGAACTGTATAATAATGCAGATCTGACAAAATTTTAATTATATTTAATTCGTATGAGAACAGAATAATTTAATCAAAACAAATTGACATTAATATCGTAATAATTAACAAAAAAACGTCTCGCATATGCTGCACCAAAGTTCGCGCAATGATAAACTCTTGAAAATCTGAATTGGGATGTGGGAAAAATAGGGTAATAATCCAGTTTGCCAAAATGTGTGTCTGAAATAAAATTACGCCTGAAAAAGGAGCATAGTTAGATATATATAATATGAAAAAGTAAACAAAACGAATATACAACGTAGTTGGCAAGTTGGCAAAAGGAAGACGGTATGGTTGATCATTTAGGATAAACGTATACGTATTGTTCACATAGTAAATAATTGTTGATCCGTATGACACGCAACACGTAACATACACACACACACATACACACACACGTTCACATACACGCAAAAAAAACATACAGTTGTGGTTTGTGAGATGTTAAAAATTTTGGGAAAGTATTTTTTATCACAAATGATCAAGGCAGTTTTTAGACAGAAGTTCAAGAGTTTATATAAATAAATTTCTGTCTTGCTAAATTGTGCCAATTACATCTAATTGAATCGATGGACCTACTTCTGACACTAATATCGGTTGCGTGAAATGTGAAAAATTAATCAAATGAAAAAAAAAAAATACTCGATACAATATAAAATTAGCATCTGTAGACAATTGCATGTGCAGACTGATATAAAACAACTATTTACGTGAAGAACAATGCACGTGATCAGACGTGATATACGCTATCTTTGCGAATACACATAAATGGAAGTACGTCCATCCATATTAGCGACACGCAAAAAAAGTAAAATGTACACGCTTTGTACACGTTGATTTTTCGAGTTGTTGCAACGCCGCTTCTATTATGCGCATCTCTCTCGTTTATTGCAAAAGAAAAAAACGAGATTTCTTTATTTTTCGTAAAGTCCCAAACAAAGATTTAGAGAAATGCATCTATAAACACTGCAATGTTTGAAACTTTGTTATTTTTCGCGCGCTTTCTGTTATGTTACTCAAAGAGTGGTGAACCGCATACATGTGTAGCTGCCCTGGGTAAACGTCGTCATCGTCGATGGGAATCTGCCAAACGCTATCAACAGGACAAAAAAACACAGAAATGCGAGTTAATGAATGTGAATCAAAGCTGTACTTATCCTGAATACATTTTATATATTCCGCAGGAGGATGTTCGCTTAACAGGCCTTATATACACGCCTTCATCTACACGTTGAGATTCTGATAATAAAATATTTGAAGGGGAGAAAATCCACCAGTGAACTGGGACTATGTATTGCGTCCCAATCTTTTTAAATAGTTTTAATTTAAAAAAAAACGTAAAAACTGATATACAAAACACACTCCTGCTTCATTGTAATCTGTAAAGAAAGTCGATCGATGTGTTAATAGCTGGTATTAAAATTATTCCTTTCCAAATTCACGTATTACGTTCACGTCCCGTAAAGATGCTGTTGAGTGTCATCTCACAAAATAATCTCGAACTGTTCGCCATTTGGATGTTACATCTTTTTTTTTGTAGTCGCCATTTGCGCGGGAAAGCCACATCAATTTGTTTCGATCAGACTGTATGTTATCTGCGTGTTACGTTTTTGGATTTACAAATCAAGCAAATGTTTTTTTTTCTTTTTTTTTTGCACACATGAAGTAGACGTGCCCATCTTACTTGACATATGTTAGCTTTGTCGAAAAAGAACCAACACATACATTTTGAAAGCAATAAGACAGATGTTGTGGCTTGCCTATATACGATAATAATCAAAATAAATCAGTGGCCATTAGTCAGAATCCGTTTTGCCAAAGAGAAAAAACTGTTGAAACTAAAAAGAGACTCAACCGAAGACCAAATAAACCAAAGACTCAAATAAATATCGATATCACGTACTCGCAACGCGTTTTGTGCCAGACTTACACAAATTCGTTGGATCTCGCGAAAGAAATCTAACGAGTTTAGAGATACGTACGTATGTTGTGATTTTTTTCATTGTTGTAATTCTGACTTACGGCGACGTAAGTTTCCCCTACCGCGCGCGCAATGCATTTATCTCTAATGCGCAGAAACAAATGCATGCTTATATTGAAATTAAAAAATATGCAGATCATAGCGTATGCACTTCCGAATATTACTGATAGTCTCGTTGATATTTGATGTCATACAAATATTCTTAACAATATACAGTAAATAACAAAGCATAGAAACACTTTATATATTGTCAACAATAAAATGATCATTTTCCAAAACAAGCTTTCACAGAAAGCTGTAAATTTGTCAAACATATTAGATTTGAATTAAACGTTACGTATTATTTTTTAAACGAAAGAACGTATAAATTTTCTGTTTCTTTCATCAGCACGCACGAATGATATCAAATAGTATGTGAAAAAGAAGCAAACAATTGTATAAAGTTACTTGTCAAACAATCAGTAATTTACGGATTCAAAGAACAGATATACATATTTTGGAAGATCTCTTGCCAGAGAATATACGTTACATCAATTTACAAGGAAATATAATTCAATTATCATTTTATCGTTTGCTGTGTGTGTACACAGCAACGTATGTATTCTAATATTGAAATAATTTTTTTACAAAGAATATTCAATCATAAAACATTAAAATATAGATCACTGATATATTACAAATGTATATGTTTATAATTCTAAGATTTCTCTCAGATCTCTTATAGATTTTACGTATAAAAGATCAATATATTAAACATTACAACACATTTAATACCAAATGGAAATATATAAGCAACATTTTACTCTACATTTTTTAATGTTAAAATCAAGTCAAGTTAAAACATGATATTTTCCTTGTAAAAAGATAAAACTATATAACAAAACATAAGATAACGTTCACTTACCAATACTCAAGACAGTTTTGTTCTGAAATACAAGTATAGATAATAAATTATAATATTTCTGAGAGAGAAGTCAACAACAGCACTCGTTTGAAGTATGAGAATGTATAAATTTGAATATATTCGATCAAATTCAAGACGTCGCAAAAAAAAGAAATTAAATTAAGTCTTGAGATATAAATGTTCGTCGCTTAAGAAAACAAAATAATAAGGTCAAAACTCGCGAAAGAATTTGACCAAATACGTATTTTAGAAATATAGAAACTTAACATCATCAAAACTTTGCACATTCACATTGTATCTTTATACCAGCATACTAGCATTTCGAATTGACTTTCTTTATGTGTAATATAAGTAATAATAAATGAGTATCAACTCTTTATTTTGAGATTCATACATGTATATTTCTGATATGTGACAAGAACCAAAAATATGTATCATTATATGTATATATATGCATAAAATTAATCGCGCAAAGTTCGTTAAAATTAAACGGAGTATTTTAACTCTTCAAAGTAATATGAAATATTATATATATTAATTATTAGCCATTTCCGAATTTATTATTGCCATAAGTATTATATATTTATTATTGTTATAAATTAGTTTCATCTGCAATTGTTGTTTTACAGAACTACTATGTTCTTGTTATAATTTACAATTCTCGGTCTCTTTCTCTTTGTTTTGTATATTGTCAATATATCAGATAATATCTTTCATATGTATGTGCACAAGTATGAGCGAATTGCAACTTACCTAGCCATTTCACGTAACTATTTAGAAGAGACACAACTCCCCTCATATCCCATACATACGCGTATAGGTCGTACAACAACTCGCGATTGTTGCAATACGTGAGCCTTTGAAATAATCTGTTTACCGCGTTACACATTTCGTTCAATTTGGCTGCACGTTGGTGCCATTCTTGGATCTAAAACCACATTTGCACGCGTTTATACACATATCCTGTACGTAATTTTGAACTTTGTACAGATTTTATGTGTTTGTGACTTACATCTGACTCAGACACCTGTTCTTCCTCCTTTGATTTTTTTATGACGACGTGAGCATTGCTCTTCAACCAGTTGAACTCTTGTAGCAACTGAATTCCTTGACCCCCGTGCTCGAACGGCAGATAGAACAGATCGCACAGAAGCGACAGATCCTCGTGCGTGAGTTGCTTGTCGACATCCACGGGTTCCTGAGACACCGAGTCCGGGGTGTCGGAGGAACTCTCGTGATTCTCAATATCGTTCTCGATTATCATCTGCGTGCCGTTCACGGTAGGGGAAGTGTTGTCCACTTCCACCTGCATACTACCGGAAGTCTCGCTGCACGTCTAGCGAACAGATACCGCACAAATTATACATGCATAATGAACGGTGCAAAATTGCGTAAAAACTTACAGAAATGTTATCTACCATAGCATCGTCTTCCGTAGGTATTTTTGCAATATGCGCCGGCGAATTGTTCGGAGTCGTGTTGCAATCCATAGGTTCTATAGAGGACAATGCCGCTGACGGTTCGCCGCTCATATTCGCCGAGGACAACGTGGTCAGAACGGGCTCGCTGACCACTTTTATATTCGACACCAGAGAGTTCATCACAGGGCCAGACGGAGGTTGCGCGAAGCTGTCGCTATTCGTCACACTTGAGCAAACTTCGGCCAGCGCCTGAAGATGATTGGAATTCGCCACGGGCGTAGGTGTGGCAGAAACTGTGGTCGTGGTTGTCGACGTGAGACTCATGCAAGTGTTCACGGAAGGAATTATAGGAATGGGTATCGTAGGCGCGACGCAAGGCTGAGGCTTGACTATCACTCCCCAAGCTGCTTTCTTCTTGTTGAACTCCAACAGCCACTCGCTTATCGCGTTCTTCAGGGCGTGTCGGGGATGATACATGTTTGGCGACAGTGTCGACGGAACGTCTTCACCTAGAACGCCATCCTCTGTTTCAGTTTCTAATTTAATATCTGCCGATAGTGTGTCATCTGTAATGTAAAATAATCCCTTATCGATTTCTTTTTTTTACCGGTATAGACGTTGTAAAACAAACATACTTAAACTTGGATCTCTTTTCCCATCAACGTTACACCTGCTCCATTGTGCTAGTGTATGAATCGCTACAAAATTCGCGCCGTATTCACAATTCGGATTGGTCAAAACTCCTCTGAGCTTAGGTATAAGATCGGGAGAACGACCGGCGTACGGACCGAGAAACACTCTCTTCTGATCGTAGTCGTTGGCATGCAAGTTGTCCCAAATAACGGGTGGCCTTCGGAGCACTTCTGTGATCTCCTCGATGGACTCAACCGTTAACAGTCTCGATATGACCTTAGGTCCGGTCCACATTATGTCGATTTCTTGAGCCAATTTACTACCGAGAGTGTTGAGATATTCTGAGGACGTGACGTTCGGCATTGCGCGCGTCGCGCAATATTGCGTGGGACATAGGAGGAAACGTGGTTGACCGAGATGTTGAAAAATGTCATTTGTGACAGAGACCTGCAATTGACGAAAAAGAAAGAAACACAATAATGCGTTATAGTTACTCATATTTCTGCTTTGCGTACGTACTTGAGCTTGTGCGAAAGACTGAAACACTTCTTTATCGGCTTCGCTCATTTCCGGCTCTATGTCGTCGAATAGCAGCGCGAACGCTGTACAACCGAACTGACTGACTTGCTCCAACTTTCTCTTCAGGGCGGTCACTTCTTTCGAACTGGAATACGTGATATCTAAACCCGGAGATAGAGCGTAATAAAATGTTATTCCGTATTCCCTAGCTGCTGTGATTAGACCAGTTAAATGTTCGGCCTCTTCCACCGTGTAAAGATCTCTCCAATAAGCACGGTGCTTGTAATCATCTTTTGGGGCGTACAAGTAGGAGTCCATTCCCCAATTTTTTAATCTAATAAACGTGCGCAACTTCAATTAATATCATATTTTATTATTCATCGATGTTGATTGCAGTAACAATGAAATGTTTAAATGAAAAACAGAAAAGTAACAATGGGAAGAAATGTACAAGCTAGACGCTTGAAATATTGGCAGGTATGTTCCTTTCACTCTCAAGAAAGAGAGATACTTACTTCTGGAAGAGATCCTTTCGTTGCTCGGTTGTCCATGGCCGGCCGTAAAAGCCTGAAAATTAAAAAATTAAAAAATATGTCACGTATCCCAGCACACACGCGCGAACAAGTGTGAGCGTTATAAAAAAAAAAAGCGAGCGTGTGTTGCACGCGATACCGTGTGTCCTCGAATCTTACGAAACTTAATCGCGCACGACAAGTGTGTCGAAAAGATTTGTTTCTTTTGCCTTACCTTCCACCACGCCGCAAATAAAATTGCCGTTCTTCGTGTTTAAATTCGCGGCCTCGTTCGTCTCCGCCATTGCGGATCGCGAGAGGCACGATTTGTCTGAGCCCTAAAAAGAATAAGTATGCCAAGTGTATACGTAGAAAAGCGGAGAACTTAGAACACGTTCGGGCTGAACGGTGGCGACGACACAACTGACGTGCAACGACGTCGATGTAAACGCGGCGATTAACGATCACGTTGCTGTTGCTACGTGCCACGGCATAAGTAAATCACGTTTGGAGATTCGTCGGCACGAAAAATGTAATTCACTGTATGTGAACTTTATTTACATACTGGTGTACCCCGTTCGACACTGATCAGGATACAACATCACTGAACATGACACAGCTCGAGACCACTTGGAACCAGTCCTGTTTGCAATTGTAACGTCAGTGTACATATGTGCACGATATTTCGTATATATTGTGCGGTGTTGTATGTACATGTGTAAATCTTAGGATCGGTTTCCAGCAAGATAAAGCCTCGCGTTCACGAAGGCGGGAAATCCGGAGTCCGAGAAATCGACCAATCGCGTTCGCACAATTCGGTCAATCGACCGAATGCGACTGGTCGATCTTCGAAACTGTGTCTTGGTCATCATGAACACGAGGCTTAAAGCCTGTTCCACATTGGTCGCTTGAACAGCTGTGTTCTGTTGTTACTGAGAGTTTAAAAACTATTTGTTGTTTAAACAGTATTTTAAACATTGTTTTTGATTGTTTTTGATAAGTGATCATGGACGACAGGACGAAGGTTTATAAAAAAAGATGGAGAGACGGCGATAAGACGAATTTTTATAAGAAACGAAAGAAAGAAGCGAAGCAAACCGTCACACACGATGAACCGCGTAAGTAATATTTATTTAATAATTGAAATTCTTTTAAAAAAGAGTAAAAATATTTAAAAAAATATTTTAACATGTGTGAGTTGACATTGTTTTAGCTCCAGACAACTCGAATCGTAGCCCAAGTAATCTCGATGTGGGTAGAAACAAGAATATCCCCTACTATGGATGGCGGTTATTTTTTCCTGATACAGGTAATAAATAATTCATATAAATATTTGAGAAAAATTATTTTAAACATATCTCCTCTTGGAACAAATCTTAATAAATTTGTTTTTGTTAATAAATAATAAATAATAAATTTGTTTGTATAATTTTGTTTTGTTGTTTTGTTGAAATACAGAATATAAAACCAATTGTGCCATTGTGAAACAAATTAAAGCTATAGAGAGATTTTTTGAGAGGAATCATTCGTTGTCTTCATTGTTTACAATGCCAAATTTGGAGGCAGGAAGGTCCTTTGACATTGACATCTGTGAATTGTGTAATGACAATGAGTTTGTGCAACAATGGCCAGATTTTAAGGATGAAATACATGAGAATCCAATAACCACATTAAATTGTATGAAACTTGTTATTTATCAGGTATCTTCTTTCTTTTCTATATATTGTAGAATATTTTTTAAATTGTATGTGTACAATGATTTATGTGTTCTTGTATTATGGATTCAGAAAATTCTAGAGACAGTGTCAGAAAAAAAATTGCAGCATGTTTTGAAATCTATCAGCAGTTTGCCCGCAATCAAATTAAGCATATTGAATTATCAACCAATTGTATGTCTGCGAGATCTCAAGCTAAATTGTTATGGTATGTGTATAGAAAAATATATCTGACTTTTTGCAGTCTTATTTTTTTGTGCTGGATTAGATGATATACAATTATTATGGAAATCTTTCCAGAAAAATTGATATCCACTAGAGGCTGTGTAATAAGAGTTGGCAGAATAAAACATCTTGCGCAATACATGGTGTTTGCTTGTTCGAAATGTCATTTACAAAAATTGAAACATTCCCAGGGAATATATAAAGTGCCGAAAAAATGCGATGTCTGTGGCGTGTCAAAGTTTTATCCTGTTTTGGATGCACCTTGTGTGAAGAGCATTATGTTTCAAGTGATCAGAATACAAGAGCCATTAAATGACGAGCAGGAGAACAAGGGTAAAGTGCCCAAAGTCCTTGATGTGGAACTTATGGACGATTTAGTTAACATTTGTATGCCTGGAGACGATGTAACGCTCACTGGTATTATCAAGGTGATTAACTGATTACTTAGTGTTAAAGTAAAAACAAAAACAAATAAAATAATATGATAAAAGTTTTGCTTTTTACTTTAGGTACAGGGAGTTGACGATGGCAAAACGAAAGTTCAAGTTGGGACTCCGTTTCGTTTGTACATGAAAGCAATAACTGTTATCAACAACAAGCACAGATACGATAATGAAAACATCATGAGCGATGAAATATCTTTAAAAACTCATTTAGCTATACAGGTAAATCAACGTAACACATTGAGACACGATAATAATGGGAAATTGCCGTTAAAAGTCACAAAATTATTTCTTTTTGTGTTTTTTTTATTTTCAGGACATGTACAAAGAGCCAAATCTTTTCGCGTTATTAGTACATTCGTTGTGTCCCACTATATACGGGCACGAGATGGTAAAAGCTGGCTTGATATTGAGCTTATTCGGAGGCAATGCGAAACACGCACAATTACGAAACGATATACACATTCTGCTGGTCGGAGATCCGGGTCTTGGCAAATCACAGATGTTGCAAGCGTGCGCAAGAATATCTACAAAAGGTGGGAAACTTATTATTTGTCTTCAAAAAAACATATTTCATATTTATGTTCAATATGAAAATGTATATGCACGGAGAAAGATGTAATGTTACGTTGAAGGTGTGTATGTTTGCGGCAATTCGAGCACGTCCTCCGGATTGACGGTGACTCTTACAAAAGAGACGGGGTCGAACGACTTTGCCTTAGAACCTGGCGCTTTGGTCCTAGCGGATCAAGGTTGCTGTTGCATCGATGAGTTTGACAAAATGGAGACTCAGCACCAGGTAAAATAATATAAATACTGCGGAAGAGATGATTAAAACTGTTTGAGTTTTATTTTTGGACGGATTAATCCAGGCGTTATTGGAATCGATGGAACAACAAAGTGTGACTGTCGCGAAGTCAGGTGTGATGTGTTCCCTTCCCGCGCGAACGTCGATCCTCGCGGCGGCTAATCCCGTGGGAGGGCAATACGACAAGAGCAAAACGATGACGGAAAATTTGAACATCAGTCAACCGATTCTCTCGCGGTTTGATTTGATCTTTCTATTACTGGATGAGCCAGACAGTGTAAATAAACATTAGTAATTTGAGTTTACAATCAATATCCTTCATGTGTGTAAAACAGTGTTGCGATATTATTTGTTTTATTGTTTGTTTTATATTGTTTGTTTTGTTTAATAGAATTTTGATAATCAATTGTGCAAACACATCATGACCGTTTACACGAATACGCAAGAGAACGTGGATGCAATAGAGTCCTCTTCCAGTGATGAATCTTCCTTGAGGTATACAAAAGTTATTTATCAGCATTTTGTATATCAGTTTAGTTTTGTCTTTGGGGGGGGAGGAGAACGAACTTAATTCTATTTCTAACATTGCAGAAAAAGACTTAAATTGCCACTGTCAACTAAAATTATTCCTCAATCGATTCTTCGAGCCTACATTTCTTACGCGCGACAATACGTAAAGCCGAAGTTATCTGCCACCGCTGCTGCGGTGTTACAAGAATATTATCTGGAACTCCGATCGAGAAATAGCAGCGTATTGGTGTTTAACAGACAGTTGGAAGCAATGATTCGATTGACCGAAGTCGGTTTCTGATAAAGAAATCTTGGAAAGAAAATGTTTGTGCACGTAGAGATATTTTTTTTTTAATATTATCGGTTTATTGCAGGCTAGAGCGAAATTGGAATTACGTGTCGAAGCTACTGAATCGGATGCGTTGGACGTGATAGATATAATGCGATACACGATCATAGACACGTTGGAGGATCGTATAACGTCGTCATTGAATTCCGATGGTAATAAATTGACAACGAGAAAGGTAAGTGTTGCGTGTATAGAGAAATTTATATATACTTTACATAATATTTGCATATATTTTATTTTGATTTTTATGTGTATTATTTTCTTTTCAGATTAAAAAGTTTGTAAAGGCATTGGAAGACAAGGTAACCAAAGATAAAGAGCGAATATTATCGGTAAATGACTTGAAGACGCTTGCGGTCGAGATCGGAATTGCGACAACCGATTTTCCCTCTCTGATATCAAAACTAAACGAAGAAGGTATATTGTTAAAACTCAGAAAAGATGCGTACAAATTTGTTAATCCTACTGTATAATGTGATGTAACATAAAGAGTGAGAAGAAATGTGCATTGCGCGTGCGTGTAAATATATATATATTGTCGAAAAATAAAATTTATACAGTCCTTTTCAAATGTTTATTGGCACATACGATACAGTTGCTAGGAAACTCGATAGTTTCTACAAATTGACAATTATGATTCGAGCACGTTCTTTTATCTGAACATACAATTATCATTTTACACACGATCTCAAAATTTTACGTGCGCCGCATTTATTAGTTTCGTAAGATAAAAGTATAGAAAATGTAGGGTAGAAAAGAATCAGAAAAAAAAAAACGAAACGGTCTGAATTAAAGAAAAATTTCTGATAATAAGTTTCATAAATCTCGCGCAGGAGAAAATGCCTTGCGACGGTAAGAGTGAGAATTGCCAGAGACGACGCGAGTTGCTCTCGCAATTGAAATGTCTGATCAGTTCTATGGAGAGAAAGTAAGATCTCATTCGAACCTCAGTTTTCTTTAGAGTTCTCTTGGCTCTTTTCTGTCTAATCTTCTGTGTCGCGCAGGAAACCGTGCGAATGGGACGAGTCGCCTCGCGCACCCACGATATACAGTCCTGTAGAATCGGTCTTGTGTTCTCCACCCTGCAGAGTGAGTTCCTATTTCGTGCCGTTTGTCTCTTCTGAAAACCTTTCAAGCTTCGCGCAATTGTTTAAGAATTACAATACAAATGTGTTGAAAATATTTTCACAAATTTTGAATTGTCTCAATTATCTAACTTAAAATAAGACAAAAACGTTTTTTAGTTACATAAAGCACTAAAGCAATTGAAATAAAAACATTGCAGAAATCTGTGAGGGGAAAATTGTTCGATTTACGCGCAAGCATGTTGTTAAAATGCGAATGCATCAAAAGAAACGGTTTGCAAGACAGATGTATGATGTGGGACTGCATGGGCAGACCGGAATGCATGACGAAATTGTATCCGGTTTGCGAGCCGGCTCGTGCGGTTTTGTTGAAATTGACCGATTTGGGAGACGAAGAAACCGCTCTCAGGAAGTTCTACTGCGCGGATCAGGCCAGAGAGGCGGCTCTGGCCGCGTATTGCAGATTGGTCTGCGACAAAGATCGACGAGCGCCGTCCTGCAACAAAAGTGTCGATCAAAAGCCCGTTTGCACGTTTTATCCGACGTTTCCCGCGAAAAGCAATGCGTGCGGCGATACCTGGAACAACAACTTATGGTGCAAGAAAACGTATAACGGTGACTTCTTGCCGTCGTACCAAAACCAAATCTGTCCACCGGTCTCTCCCTGTTACATGTCACAGTCCTGCGGCGCACAACGTGAATGTTCATTCAGCAAACAGCCGTTCCAATATGTTTGTCCGCCGGTGAATTACTTACCTTACGTACCTTGTAATTCGGTGTTTTAAATTGTAAGAGTTTAATCGTACGTTTAAAAAAATTCTCTAATATGTTTATATATGTATATATATTGCAAAAACACAAGCGCGCCAAAATTGTAATTTTACGCTATGTCGACAGTGTGTAAAAATAAAACATGAATAAGTTTTGGTTTAACTACAAGTTAGAAATTTTAAGAGTTGTAAGTACTTAAATCAAAGGGCCTAGTTGACACCGTACATTTTTTTTTGCTACGCGAATCAAGTAAAATTTTATTTTTCAATGTATAATTCTGGTGTTTACACCATTACCAATGATGCTTGATATCATTTTGATACGCATTGAGACCAAGCCAATTTAATATCGAATGCGATCGGTGTGAACTAGGTCAATAATTCTACAACAATCTACGATACGAAAATATACAGTTGTAGATATATATTTTTATCGGGAAATATTTATTTTGTCCTTCGAAATGCGCGAGCAACTTGAGTTTCTATTTTTATACACGGAAAAAAGCATCGCGTTGCCTCAGGCTAAGGCTGCGTTCCGATATTCACTCCAGTATATATTAATTAAAAATCATATTAAAAATCTATACTTCACGTGTGCTATAGATTTCCAGTTACCGGCAGTGAATATTGGAATGGAACGCGGCCTTAGGCTAAAGTGTCTTTAACAGTGGAGTTCAATCAAGTTCTTTTGTTCGTGACATCATTCGGCACCATGCTTTAACCTAATATCCCGTGTATGCTAAAAAAAACTCTAAGGCAAAACAGGGGGTAGAAAAAGCGCGTTAAGTAAAATTAAAAAAAAAAAAAAAAGTAATAACCAATCGCGATATTGTCTTTGACCGAATTTTCGCACAATGACGGGACAATCCGGTTCTTCCGAACCGGATGCTTCGGAGATTACCGTTTCGGATAAAGAGAAACGATCAAAATTACACGATTACAAACTCGAAAAGGTAAATTAATCATTATCCATCTTTTCCGCGTGTGTGCGTGTAAATTAACAAGCACATCTCTTTTATTCAATGTTTCACGCAAGTTGTTCGCTAAAGAGATACGAGATGTATTGGAAGCGGCAACGGCAAGAGCGAAAAGACTCCATCGGAAGAAGATGGACGTTCGTCGGATCGAGGTGGTGAAGTCGCAGAACGATTGCTTTTGCGAAATGAAAAAGGCTGCCGAGGAAGTGCCAATTATCGGCTTACTTCCAGTTAGTTGCATCGCAACACATTGCGCGATTACATCCTAATTAACTTGCCAGAGAAAAGAAGGATACGAAGGATATCGAGCGTGTGTTGCAGGAATGGGAAAGGGGCATTCGTAAATTAATCGATCGATTAGACGTGAGCGGCAAGTACGCGGATATTCTCGAGGAGCAGATTCAGGAGCTGAAGAATAGGTATTACGAAACGATGCGCGACCTGACGATACGTCGCATGATACTGATCGAGTGCGAGGACGCGTGCAAGGAAGATCTGTACGCCATCTTGCCCTACAAGTATCCCGGTCGTACGAAGTTCGCCGCGAAATTTCTCAAAAATCGCTGCACGTTCTCCAAACAGTATTACCTGTCGCACCAGCTCATCAGAAACATCGTCGCGAAGGCGCATCTTTTTCTGCCGGAAAAACTTTGCGACTTCGCACGTTATCACACCTTCGACTTCCTCAATTTCGACAGGTATCCTCGTATTTATTTTGCAATAAATCGCGGATTTCGTTCGAGTGAAAAGGATAAGAAATAGAAGTTCGCGCTTTGCAGATTTTGCGATTCGGTTCACGCGGACCTTAAGAAGAGCGTGCACACAATCACGGCTACGTATTACGCTAACATCGCGCGAACTGTCTCTCAACGTCGCAACATTCGGGATGTGTCCGGAAACGTTCTGCCGCGTTTTCTCAAATGCGCCACGACTCTTCTCGGTCTGCAAATAATTAACCGCGCCATCAACACCATCGAACATTTGCTGAACGTTCTCACCGATCGAACTGCGATGCCTTTTTTGACGGTGCGAAAAAAAAATCGCATATACGAGAGATACAAAGTGCACAAATAATTAATATATTAATGAAATTTCACAGTTCGAGTTGAAATGCGAAAATCGCGATCTGTTCGTGAGTCCTCGGCTCGAGGAGTTGCACAACATCTTTCACGGTTTCGTGAACGAGATAGCCACCAGCGGTCGGCATTTGCCGCCGTTAGAAACGTGGGTGCACAGTAGACGATACCAGGAACGGGGAGAAAGAGAAAGACGAAAAGGCGGTAAAAGGGAAAAAGGACAGACGGAAGTTAATATCATCGCGAATAGTAACCCCGCGTTTGTCTCGCTGCCCGATTGGTACTTGAATAAAGCGCACGAACGTCTGACTGCGAGTTTGCAAGAATTTTTTCGGCCTCTGTGCGACTACGTGGCGGAACTGCGACAGCAATTCGATTGCATCCTTCACGCCGAGGACAACGAGCAGCTCAACGCAATGGCCGCCACGAAGCGGTTCAAGAAGGAACACACTTTGGAGCAATGCATGGCGAGAGTTAAAAATTTTAACGACCTGATACGCGCGATACACGGAATGGTGTGTGTAAATATTAAAATTTTTTAAATATGGCGCAGCTTTGTACAAATAAAAAATTTGAAGGATCAATACGTCTAAATAAAGTATTTACATTAATATACACGAACATCTAGTATTCAGTCTGGTACTGGCTCTTCAAATTTTTATTGACAATTTCACGAGCGATTACACTTTTTTATTTTTTTGTATAAATGAGTTGCAACAAAATCAACCGTCTGTTTTTTATATATAATTTATTAGTAAAAACACTAACAAATAAAACATTGCAGCTCGATAATGAGTACTTAGAAACGATGAGAGTGCATCAAGTTGCCGCAAAACACGGTCTCATTTATTTCGCGAACAGATCGCGAGATATTGTCATCGACGAGCTGGTAGAGCGTCATTGGAATTACAATCTGGACATATGCAATACGTTTGAAGAGCTAAGAGACCGTGCACTGGACGTTCCGCAAACCACAAAAGAATTGCTGGAATTAGGTAAGTTATTTTCTGTCTGTCTCTCTCTCTCTCTCTCTCTCTTTCTCACTTAGTAATTTATTTTTAGCACGCAGAAAAGAGAAATTTTTATTCCGAATCAAGGTACGAGTTTTGCAACTCGTACTTCGTTCTCGCATAAATGTTTGCAACATTTATTCTGCGCGATATTCGTACTTTTTTATTCACACCGTAGTCGTGCAAAGTAACGAATGTATTTTTGACGCAGGTCAGTACATGTTGGCGGCTACGTCGACGGTATTGATGGAACTGCAGGAAAAAATGTATCTTTCGCTTCGCATGTTGACCTCTCTGCTCGAGATGACTAGTTTGAGCCGACACCACATCGAGCTAAATACGACGACTGTGCAATGGTTCAAGCGTATCAAACCGATTTTCGAACGCAGCTCGTCGATGTACGAACAAATGAAATTCGATCTTGAGGAAAAGCTTCAGGAGGAGGTCGAGATTCTGAGTCACCGTGTGGAAGGCATGTTTCCTAGGTAATTTTGTGTGTTACAAAAACTTGTGTTTTATAAAAAAAGGAAACGAAAAAAGATGGAAATGATATTGAACGCATGTTCGATAAAAAAAAACAAAGACATTATTTTAATATATTTATTTACTATAGAAATAATTAAAAAACACTGTTACAATCAGATTGGTAATAATGAACGATATGGATGATGCCAAGCGCGTGAAAGAATACATCGAGCTCATGTGGAAGATGATGCGCGAGTTGGAGCGCATGAAGCAGAAAGCCGAATCGATAAATGCGGAAGAGGCGTTGTTTCAATTCCCGTTGACGGCTTATCCGCGCATCAATGAACTCAGGGAGAACATTCTGCCATTTTACAACGTAATATACAAGGGATATCGGTGGCAAAGAAATCGCGAGGTCTGGCTCAATAGTTCCTTCGAATATCTCGATATAGAGCATATAGAGAACAAGTGCAAGGAATATTTTCACGATTTCAATAAAACCAGCAAACTGTACAAGACGAAAATCAAGTTCCAACTCGCGACCAATTATCCGTACAGGTTAAACGACTTAATATCCCAGACCTAATCATATCCTCGTGTGTGTGCGGCTCATTTTCATGCCGAAGTTTCGTGAATACTTCGGTACAGTTTCGTGAACACTTCTCTTTGTCGGTATTAGGAGAGTAGCTCGAAATGCCGCAAATGACCCAAAGTGTTCACGAAACTTATTAACTTATTAACTGGTTATACATTAACCGGCCAGTTTTCTGCAGTTTCGGAGGATACGTGGACGATCCCGACCCGTTGCAGCATCCGGCACCTTTAAAATTGTGTCATCAGTTTTTAGAGGAAGTGAGATGGTTTATGGTACTCTTTTTTTCTACATTCAGTTTTACAGTTAGGTCTCGATACAAAAAAAAAAATCCTTCCTCGTAATTTCACTTATATCATATTGCTTTGTTACTCACACACACAGCAATACATTCCGCTATTAGCCATTTTTCTCGATCCAACGATGACGCAGCCACTTTGGGACAAAATGTCGGCTATAGCGGGAGTCGATCTAACACCGGATGCCGGCATGTCATTGAGAAAACTCATCGCCATGAATTTAAATAGAGAAGATTTGGAAAGGTAATATACATACATATATATATATACGTGGTAAGTAAATACCACAAAACATTTTCCGACGAATATTTGCGCTCGCAGAGTTCCCATGGAACGGTTATTCTGGAATCTCCTGGAATCGAAACTGGAAGATATGGGATGGGGTATGCCTGAAGAAGAAGACGAAGACGAAGACGAAGACGAAGAAGAGCGAATCCTTCGCAACGAAACGCCAATATAATCGAGACGGCAAGAGGGTAGAGAAAAAAATACAGATTACAAGTGTTATATATAACATTCTATTTCATAATTATTAGGCAATAACATAACAATACATATATACACGTGTATGTACGTCTACTGGCGAACAGTATTTTGTATGTTTTGCTTATACGGTATAAAACTCACATACAACGTACGCGCGTTTTTTTCTCCTCGCTTGCTATTCAAAATGTACCCGTTAAACTAACACTGATCGTTCCACACCACGTGACCCGCCGATACTTCGAGATTATTTATTTCTGGAAAAATTGGAGCGGTTTTTTTTTTCTCCCAAACTTTTCTTTTTTTTATAAAACTCTTAGTCGCTGATCGAATCGGATTACTTCAAACAATCCGCACGTAACTCGTGCCGCAACGTTGTTTGACTCTTTCTCATTAATATAAATCGTATTCTTTTAGTAGTTTCGCGCTGCGCGAGCAAGTTCGCTTCTGAATTTCACTCTGTGGTGGATTCACGCTGTTTGAACACACGGATATTCCGCGGGACGTAAATATTGGCGGTGCTCGCGATCTAGAACGACAGTTTCTTGTATCTTCCCCATCATGTAACAGTTTACTATCTTAAATGTAACTTCGGAAGCAGTTTCTGCGCAGCGCCGACAATGTTAGAGTATGTAATACATATGCATCGCGCGTATTCTCCCGCCGCTGCGCACAACAACCTCCCTTTCCCTCCTCGCTTCGCAATCTTAATCGCAGAACTGTTTTCTAAAGGAACACACCAACTCTCTATCTTGTACGTAATTTATACTCTTATCTCTTTCGTAGATGCGAGAGAAGATCGTCGATGAGAGACGGATCTCGTTTATTTAATTGTATGCAAAAAATTCAGAGAAGAATTGGACCAAATCGAATGAAAGATACTCGGTTGAGCGCCTGATAATTGTTACATCATTACGAAATCGAGCGGAGTATGATCTCGCACAACAACGCATATCCGAGAGATATGTAATATAAAATCCCGCGAAACTTATACAGTATACAAATCTGACTTAATTCAACGAAGAAACAATTAACGTACTTCTGACGAAGTCCCGTCAGATTTTAATAATATGTCACACGTTCGAAGCAAAAACAAAAACGGAATTGGTCCAACTTTTGCTCTAAAGTTCTTTGTATTTTTATAATATTTTCCTTGCAACTTCATCTTTTTGCTCTCCTCTGTTTTTCGGGAGAGAGAGCAGTAGTGTCATCATAAATATCTGTATTTTCACTAACAGTCTACATCGTTTAAAGACATGTAAAGACAGTAAAGATAGGACGATAGAGATTGAACGATAGCGCAGAATGTGGAGGGTATTTCTCCACACCCCCGTAGTACAGTACATAGTATAGTCATAGATTACATACATGTGTTACACGTATATTGTGTAGCGTGTCTATGTATAATAGGTATTTATCTTAGAAACAAAAAAAAAAAACCAAAAACGAGAAAGAGAAGTTTTGGAGAAAAAGGGATGAGGACGAAAGAAGATTCGGGAGTTAGAATCTACGGACGTTGTATCTCTTAAAATGCAGAAATGGCCACATGGGTAATACGGTAATATTTACAGGATGATGCAGCCAGCCCCGAATGACGATGCGACTCGAGAGATGAGATGAGATTCGGTGTTTTTCTTTCTGTGTAAAAATTTTATACACAGCACGATAAAAAATCGGACTACGAAATTGCACTCGTGCTGCAGAGAAAAATTGTATCTATCTTTCCTTTAGTTCTCTCTGTGCTCATTTTTTTTCTGAGAGTAAATACGTTTTTATCCTCGATTAAGTCTAGCGCGCTTCTATTTTTTCTTCCGGTTAGATAAAGAGAGCTGAAATCGAGAAACGCGTTTATAATGCGCAGCTCGTGAATCTTGTCTTGTAACTAAATGATATAACACAAAGAATATACAATGTAATTTTAACTGTAATATACATTATGTAAAACTGTGATATTATAACAAAATAATATTAAGTAACACGTAAATTTTAAGTAACAATATTTAAGTAACAATAAATTTTAAGTAACAATAAAAATGCTTAGAAAAACAATTTTTTTGATCGCCACTAGTCGAGGCGACGGTCAATTATTTTTAGAAACGTCTTTTTAGAGACGATTTTAATTGAAAACGTCGCAAGAGAGAGATTCACAGAGATTCTACCGCCTCGATATACAAAGTGCGCAAAAGCAAACGCACGGCGATCGGTTTTACTGTACAAATGTTTTTTTTTTTTTTTTTTTTTCGACAAGTTCACGCACAGCCATATTTTTCACGCGTCAATTAAGTCTTTGGTCCGAATAGAAACGTTTTTTTCTATCGCGATATTTATTGGTCGTTTATCACGGGGGACTAATTGGACGCGACAGCCGGAACTAGTTTATATCAAAGGAAGATATGTAATCAAATTTATGTGATATAATAGAAAACAATTGTGTCGATAGCTCGCGTTGATTGGTTTCACAATCAGTCGTGTGAAATAAATTTCAACTAAAACTATTGATATTAACCGTTCGCACTCCTCACTTTTTTTTATGTTGACAGACAAAAATAAAAATGTTTCAATCGCTGAAGATACATCGAGAACTTTTCGTTTAGACGAGATGAATTTTCCAGTTTTGGAAAATTTTTAATTGAATGTATTAAATAAAATATTTACACACGTGTTGCGTAACAGCGAAGAGTACAAAGAATTAATTTGCTCGAACTTCTACTTCAGACTTTCATTTTGGTTTGTTTTGCTCTTTACTACGTGTTTCCGCTGGTCCTTGTTGTGCGTATCGCTCAATTTTGATTTCGATAATGCCTGATTGTTATCGATGTAAACGAACTTAATCAAGACTCAATCAATATTACATTAATATTGGTTCAATTGTTACTAGAAATTAATTCCGCGGTTAGATCATACCCGCTGATGCGTAATTACTTATCTCATATATGAGATGTAATAAATATGTGTGTGATATATTATTCCGAGATATAATCGTGCCGATATAATTGTAAAATGATATCGCGAAAAGGATCTAACTATCGAGTGAAAAATTCCGGATAAAAGTTAATTTACGACTTACAAATATATCCGCAAAAATTGGCCCACTTAACAGTTCTTCGAAGAGACTTAGTTTTATTATTTCACTTATTCAGTTTTAAATAAATTTGTGGCACACGTAATGTATAATAATATATATATATAATAGTACAATAAATTTATATAATAAATTGTTTTTTTTTTCAATAGGTATGTACACGGTGTATCTCACACATTTTTAAGCAAATATATATTATACAAGATTTTCTAACTAACTAAACTTTTCTAGTTTCTAAAGTATAAAAAAAACTAAAAGTGTAGAAAACTAATATTAATAAATATACGCGAGACAACTAACTGCTTTTTTCTTAATTAAAATAGAGTACAGCCGGTGGCCCGAGAAAAGAGACGAAATTCTATTAGGTTTTTCAATGCGGCCATTTTATATATTCGTTGTTTCCAGTGATTCGTTTTTCTTTTTTTTAGATTTTACTGGAATATATATCCTCGTTAAGTAAAATATGTTTACGTAAACAGTATTCACACGGAGATTGCAGGGGCTGGCCACGTGCGATAGACAGACCGATATTAAATCTGTCTATCTTGACTAAAGCATTGAAAATTTTCAAAATTTG
>QVOA01020411.1:0-116741 GCA_014825685.1 Pseudomyrmex cubaensis
TAAGATACACGGCAGCGTTTTGACAGTGACACTCATTCAGCGGATACTTTTATGTACTTGGCGTCGAGACGCTACCGCGTCTCTTGATAAACTGCTATTCCGTTATTCATATGTATTTCAGGAACGGTGGACATGAATCTTCGCCGTTAATCGGCAAATACTGCAGCACTGATATACCCATCGAAATATCTAGTCAGACTAATCAGTTGTACCTTAAATTCTCTTCGGACTATTCGAGATCAATGAGTGGTTTCGAGATAAAATGGGACAGTACCACGGAAGGTAAAAAGAAAAACAAAAAATTACCGACGAGAATTCTCACAAGCTTTTATGTTCCGAATTTACATATTCGAGTTTTTAGGATGCGGCGGTACGCTGTCCGGGGTCAGTGGCGACATTGCATCACCGAACTACCCCGAACCTTACACTAACAACGCGGATTGTTACTGGAAGATCGCCGTGGCGGCAGGTAATTTGGTGGAAATCGTGATACTGGATCTCGAACTCGAGTCGCACATTCGGTGCCGATATGACTTTATCGAAATATCCGATGGCATTTCGCACCGCACAAATAAAAGACGTTACTGCGGCGGAACGTATCCAAAGATCGTTCAATCCAAGTCTAACGAAATGACCATTCGGTTCCGCAGCGATTATTTTGCTTCTGGCCGCGGTTTTCACGTACAATATACAACGCGTAAGTTATTAACTTAGTATGAATCGATCGATTTCACTAGTTAAAAAAAATATATTTGAAAATGGCTTTGTTGTTATTTTTATTGTATTTTTTATGCTGTTTTTATACTGCAGAATGTCACAACAAATTAAGCGGTTCCCACGGCGTGATAGAGTCGCCAAATTTCCCCAACGAGTACGCACATTCGACAAACTGTAGCTGGACCATCGAGGCTCCGATGGGCAACACGATCAATCTAACTTTCTCGCATTTCGATCTCGAAGGACCGCGTAACAGAGAAGAAGAACGAAATTGCATATACGACTATCTTCAAATTATGGAAGGTGAACAAGACAACCCCAACACCGAGCTAGGTCGATACTGCGGGGTCGTCGATCTTCCGTTGAGAATCCATTCGACGCAACATCAAATATTCATAAAGTTCATTACGGACTCATTTATCGCTTTCGCCGGTTTTCGACTCGAATGGGTTGTGCACGGCTGCGTCGAATACTTTTCTAAACCATACGGCGAGTTTACATCACCGGGATATCCGTTGCCTTATCCGATGAATGTCAACTGCGAATGGTTGATTGAAGTGGATCATACGCACAGCATCGAGCTCACTCTTCACGAAGTGAGTGTATTTAAAAAAATATATCTTCAGATCAAATACTAAGTTGGACTAATATTTTTTCTCTCTCTCTTTTTCTTACACTTTTTTGAACACGGAAACTTGATCTATTCTCAGATAACCACCGAGAACCGCAAGGGATGTTACTTTGACAAACTTCAGATCTATGGCGGTGACGATGTTGACGCGCCGAAATTAGCCGAGCTCTGTTACTCAGACAAACCGGTGGTCTACACCAGTCCCGGGAACAAAATGTTCGTGAAGTTCCACTCGGACTCATCGTACGCCGGCCGTGGGTTTAACGCCAGTTACAGAACCGTACCCCTCGAATGCGGCGGTAAATTCACATTGAACTCGGGCGTCATTCACTCGGCCAATTATCCGCAGAATTATCCGTATATTCAGAATTGCGAGTGGCTGCTCGAAGTCGACAGCAATCATCTTATAAATCTCACTTTCACGGATTTCGATATCGAGAACAGTAGAAATTGTTCCGAAGATTATGTTAAGGTATAATATGCGATAATTGAGAAACAAAAATCGATCTCTCATAAAAGTGGAGTAAATATTCGCAACATTTTTTTTATATTATTTTATTAAAATACTAAACTTGACATTGTAATAGATCTTTGATGGATCGACGAAAGATGACCTGTCTTTACTGGGATGGCATTGCGGTAACATACTGCCGCCGACTTATATCTCGCGTAGTAATCAGATGTTAGTGGTTATGCGAACCGACGCGATGATTTCAGCCAAAGGATTCATGGCTCAGTTTCGTAGAACCTGCGGTGCTCGTATAATTGTGAAAGACCACGGTTTTCTTTCACCTCCGACTAGCTACAACGACGAACACGCCAGCACTAATTGCACATGGATCTTGACAGCTGAAAATCCAGGTAAACACAAGTCAATGCATCATTTTTGTACTTTTAATGCTACAATTTAAATTTTAAATGATTGGCATTTGGTTTTTTAAAACATTGTTTTTCGCCATAGGTGACCACGTAACTGTCATCTTCACGCATATGGAGATCGATCCGAATGAATGGTCTGCCGTGAGTTTTAGCGATGTGACAAATCCTTCGAGAAGAAATCCATGTACTTGGGTCTTTCTTCAAGTGTTCGAAGGTGAAAACACGGATGGTCCGCTTCTAGGAACGTGGTGCAACAATGTTACACCGCCGCCAATTACGAGCACAGGAAGTTCGCTCACTCTTCATCTATTTACACTGGTCGAATTTTTTACCGGCTCCTTTGTCGCGACTTATTCCGTACTGAATACAGGTATGTTTCGAAGAGAAATTGCGATATTTATAGAAAGCGATGTTTTTAAAAAAATTTCGGTTTTTTCTTTCTCTGTTTTTCACACAGCCTGTGGCGGAAACTACACTTCCGAACAGGGGATGATCACCTCACCGAATTATCCGAACAGCTATCCCCTGAACGCGGAATGCATCTGGATTCTGAATGCATCACCTGGTAACAAGGTGACTCTCACGTTCTCGGAGTTCGACGTTGAATCGAGCGAAAATTGCGATATGGATTATCTAGAAGTGCGGGAAAACAGCGGAATCGGCAAGCTCATTAACGTTTTTTGCGGGAAAGACGTCACGCCGATCACATCTTCGACCGTGCTGTGGATCAAGTTTAAGAGTGACGGTTCGGGTACCGCCAAGGGTTTCATGGCTGAGTATAATTATGTCGGTGGAAATGAGCTCGAAGGACCTACGGGACGCATTACCTCGCCGTTATATCCGAAACCTTATAGAAAATCGGGTGAATTTACATGGCGTATCACCGTCCAAATGGATTCGGTCATACGCATCGAATTCAGAGAAATACACATGGAAAACGTTGAACTGCAGGAAGTGAAATGCATTTATAAAGGTAGTATTGAGGTAAGTATCGAGGCTTATGTGGTTGTAAAATAATAAACATGTTTAAAAGATAATTATATTTAATATATTTATTATTGTGTATTTAATATTTTAATGTGTCAATTTTTCGATCATAAGAGTTAATAGAAGATCGTTCAAACGTAACTTAATCACATTGAACATTTTTCGTAATTCGTTTCTGGTTAGATATTTGATGGGTATGACGAAGAAGCGCCAAGTTTGTTGAAAGTATGCGGCTATGTTCTACCAGAACCAGTGCAATCATCGAGCAACGTGATCTTTATCAAAATGGAGTTACTCGGTTATCTTGGAATGGGAAGTTGGTTTGATCTCACGTGGCTTCAAATACCAAGAGAAAATACAAATTCCAAAGAAATTAAATGTAATAAGTAATTTATTATTTATAATAATTTTTCATTACAATATTTATTTGCAACAATTTTCCTTTAATTGATTTTCTTTTGTTTAAATTATTTATTTATTTTATTATGTTTTATACAGTATCAGAATGCAACAAGGAAATAGCTTTGATGGGCGATCGCAACAACACGTATGCCTTCAGCTCGCCCGGTTGGCCGACCGGTTATGCCGCCAATTTGCATTGCAATTGGATATTCACGTCGCCACCCGGCACACATTTGGTGCTGAGAATAATAACAATGGATTTGGAAGAAACCAGCAATTGCGTGGCAGACGCGGTTTCTGTTTATTCGGGATATGCGTTGACATCAACAAGTAACGCGAATCTGGAAAGCAGATTATGTCTGTCCAACGTTACTTCGAATTTAATTCAAGGGACAAATGTGATGACTGTGAAATTTGATACGGATTCGTATATCAATAAAACTGGCTTTAACGCTTATGTGTATCGAGGTAATTACATCTAATTGTCTTATTTGTTTTTTTAACAACAATTTATTTTTAGTACAATAAAATATTCTTTAATTATTATATTTTTATTCTAGATTGCGGAGGTCTATTAACCGGTCCTAACGGCGTGATACAGTACGATAATTCTTCTGTGAGAGCGATTCACACGTGGCAATTCACGTGCGAATGGAACGTAACAGTGAGATTTGGTAGAACTATTAAAGTTCAGATTACGGAGATGTCCATAGATGCAATGTCCGATCATTCGTGTGGTGATAATTACCTGCTAGTTAGTAAACACATTATATTTTAATATGAGATAATTTTAAACGGTAAATGCGAACACGAGAAAATAATAAACAAAATACTTTACACACACGTGACACATTTATTGGAGACAATAATTGTTTAATTTAACAAATTTTATTAGCAAATAAAAGTGAGAATAAACAACTTTAAAAAAACAAATAAATATAATCTGTGTACATAATTTTCTAGTTACGGAACGGAAACGGAATACTTTCGCCTCTGTTGGGCAATGGAAAATATTGCGGCGATGTGGCGCCAGCGGAACTGGAAACTACCGGAAACCATCTTTACGTTAAAGCTGCTGGCCGTGGACAGCATCTTCGCTTCAAACTTTCTTACAGGTGATCTTTTCGCTCGCATATTCTTAATATATTCTTGGATCGATAAAAGCTATAGACGTAGATTTCGTAACTTTGTAATTATGAGTTAACTAGATGATATTCATTTGAACTAATTTAATTCGAATTACTTAGTTACTTTAATTCTCGTCATATTGTAGAGAAGTGAGCATGAGTTGTGGCGGTGAGTTCGTCTTCTCAAGCAGAGAGAAAAGATGGAACATATCGACCCCTAACTATCCGTCAATTCCTCCAACCTTTGCCGAATGTACTTGGACAGCGACTGCTCCGCCTGGCGAAACGATCTCTATTCACTTTATAGAAAGATTTGATCTGAGCTACAGCGACAAGTGAGTTCTGAATCGCGCTGACAAAAAATAAATCACTACAGTGAGAGTTAATCAAAAATAGTATTATAATTTTACATCATAACAATTATTTTCAGCTGCGAGAAAGAATACGTTGAGATAAGAGACGGCGGAACCGACAGTTCGAGGTCCATGGGAAGATATTGCAAAGACGTGGCACCCAGCAGCATGACTACCACCGGCAACATGATATACATTCATTTTTACACGGACGTGCTGGAACCTAAAAATGGTTTCAAAGCTGAAATTGTTGCAGGAGGTAAGTAACGCATATTAAACGTATTTTATCAATTTTGAAAAACTCACTGCTTTTGCTGTTTTTTTTTTTTTTTTTATTTAGAAATGTGCGGTGGAATTTTGCGTGGTAGCAGCGGTGTCATCAATTCGCCTCTTTATCCGCATGACTATCCTACGAACCAGAATTGTTCCTGGATAATAATAGGACCGACCGATCACATCTTGAAACTGCAATTTCGCGATATACGACTTCCCGGTTTTCTAGTCAGATGCAACACCGATTACGTTAGAATCAGTGAAAAATTCAGAGACAATACTAGTAAGTCGGCGCGCATAAAACTGATTGCATAAACAATACATTTGAATGTAAATTTAACCGTGGCAAGTAAATCTTTTTGTATAGCTTCGATAATTGGAACTTATTGCGGTCTCGAAAAACCGGATGTAATCGAGACATCGACGAACGAGGTGTACGTGAACTTCAAGAGCGACAACAGGAATTATATAAGTTACACGGGCTTTAGTTTGAACTTTTCTACTAGCCAAGAAAGTTAGTATAATCGTAAAATAATTTGTGTGTTAAGCAATTTTCAATTGCATGCTTTGAACTTTATGTATAAGCTTATTGATGTAAGCGTTAAATAAGCTTCAAATTTTGTTACAAACTTTACATATCTGTTTATAGCGTGCGGAGGTTCAATATCCTCAATGATTGGAATAATTAAGTCTCCCGGATATCCGAATCCGCGCACAAAACCTAGGTAAGCATTTTTTTAGTTTTATTTTAACGAATGAATATCTCTATTCACTTTTGAACTTTTCAGCAAAATATTCTATATAGGTAAATAAAACAACTCATCTAATACATTTGATGTAAAAATTATTAAGTGTGTGTCTATTAACATATGTGATAAATTAATAAATTTTAAATTAATTTTAAGTCACAATAAATTATGTATTACATATGATTATATTGATTAATTTCTCATTAATATCACGGTATCCAAAACTAGAAGTCAATGCTGTTTCACAGATACTGCGATTGGCGAATAACGTTACCAATTGGTTCTCAAGTTGTAATAAATATTTTAGATCTAGACGCTGTTAATGAACCTAGAACACCTGGTCTAGGATATGCACTTTCGGTAAATGACGTACACAACATCAACACTAAAAGATATGTTATTTCGAGAAGAAAACGAAACGCTGACCTTTTTCTTATTTGCAGTTCTATAACGATTTCCGTTTTAAGTCGAAGATCAAAGTGTTAGGACAAAGCGGTAGCGATAGCACAGAAGAGATAAGAAGTTCCAGTAATACTATGATTATCGGCTACTGGTCTTCTACTGGACATCGAGGTTTCAAACTTCGATACTTTGCTCAGGGTCCAGCTCGTAAGTCTCGCAAAAATTATTATCAATTTAAAATTTAAATATTTTAACTTGATATATAGATATAATTTTTACTCCTTACAAAAATATATTTTATGATTGTGTACGTATGGCTTACTGTTACGTAAAAAGTAATATTAACAAATTATTGAAATTGGTTTTTTTCATCGACATTTAATTGACAGCTTGCGGTAGAAATTTAAGAGAACGTGAAGGCAATATAACGGTTCCTACAACTTTGCCTTTTAACGAAACCTCTTTCTTCTGCAATTGGAAATTGGAACCGCCTGAAAATATGATCAATTTGGCCAATGTTACCGGTTTGACACTGACAATAAAATTCACTGGTAGCTTGGGCGATTATTTTCAATCTCCTCCGATGTTGTCAGTTAGACCTCATATCCGAATTGGAGTTGACAATTTCAGATCTATTATTCGAAGAAATTGCGAATATCCTCAGTACCTTGAACTTCACGGTAAAATAAGATTTACCAATACTGATTTTTTATTTTATTACTTTGAAAATGATAGTTCCGACAGTATGTAGAAAATACGCCTGTATTTACATGAACAAGCGAAATCGTTAAATATTGCAGGCATTGGAAAGCTTTGCGGAAATTCAACGGAAACGCGGTTCTTAAGAAGTCCGCAAATAGTCAACCATTTGTCGGTAATGATTTATTTGACTGTCTATGTTTATACATATATGTAACAAAAACTTTTAGAAAGAGTTTTTAATAAGTTTCTAATTTAAATTATTTATTTATATTTAATGTATTCACAATATAAAAAAGATCAAAGCATTTTATATCTGCTAACTTTTAGATAATGAACGGCACTTACGGAAAACCTATGAATTTCAACTTGCAATATCAATGGCAATCTTGCGGTGGCATCTTACGAGGTCCGTCTCACACCATTGTACCACCAAAAAACATCACCTATCCGGTAAACTGCGTTTGGAATGCGGAGTATTCGGAAGATGAAACAATTAATGCGACTATTTTCAATCTTGAACTTAATGACTGTAACAAAAATTATCTTATTGTTAAGTGAGTTCTTTTTTCTTTGTGCTTGTTACGTCATGTGATCTTTAATTATCATTAGCGTTTATTTACGATCAGAAATGGTGGACCAACATCGCCGCAAATCGAACAATATTGCGGTGCTTCCGCAAGAACGCATACGAGATACAACTTCAGTAGCATCTCAAATCAGCTATGGATAGAATATTTCGCGTTCGATAATTCGAGCCGCTTTGAAATAAACTTAGAAGTTGCCAGAACAGGTTGTGGTGGATCCTTACACGGTCGCAGTCGCGTCATTTCGTCGCCAGAGTAATTATATATCTCGTTCTCTTGAAACAATACAAAATTTCTATAAAAAAATACAGTTTTTAATAAAATATTATTTAATTGATGACATTTTATAAATGCAGATTCCCCAAACAATATCCGAACAACGGTGAATGCACTTGGGAGATACTAGGTGACAATGGGTATCATATAGGCCTATCCTTCGTTGATCGGTTTAATCTTGAAACTAGTCCTAACTGTGAGAAGGATTATGTGGAGGTATGATTTATTATTATTATTATATTATTAGATTATACATTTACATTAAGTATGATGTATATATATTAAATATTTGTTCATACATATTTATATTGTCACATTTACACGTTTATATATTTTTTCTATTTGTTTATATATTTGTCATTGCAACATTTTAGTACTAAGTGAAAAATATAAACGAAACTAGCGGACGAATGTAACACGTGTTGCAGGTGTTTGATTGGATCAGAAGAGAAGAAACCTACACCGGCGGCGAGTGGAAGAGCCTCGGTAAAGTTTGCGGTAGAAACATGCCTCCGCCGTTTAACTCGACGTCGAACCGCATGAAGGTGATCTTCCGTTCGAACGAAGCGATACAGTCGGACGGTTTTCGCGCTGTCTGGTCTGAGAATTGCGGCGGAATTTTCCAGGCGACCGACAAAGCCAACTTCATTCAATCGCCGTCATATCCAAACTTCTATCCACCTAGCGCTTACTGCAATTACACCATTGTCGCGCCAAACGACGATATTATCGTCGAGTTCACGGACTTCCAGCTCGAGCGCGGTGAGTGACGATTGTTACTCTGCTATTTTACCTCTTTCTCTTTTCTTCTTCTTCTTCTTCTTCTTTTTTTTCTTTTAGTTTTTCTTTGATACAGTTCTGTTATTTTAATGTGCTCCTTTCAAAGACAACTTGCCAATTAATTTTTTATATATTTTTAAATTTAATTATTTTTTGTAAAAAGGTCGCGGAGACTGTCGTTTCGACAACGTCACTATTATATCGCAAAATATGCGACCGTACATGTCGGAGAGAGTGGAAGTTTATTGCAGCAACACCAAACCACCACTCACAAAATCGTTTTCGCGAATACAAATTATCTTCATGACGGACAAATACGTGCAGCGAAGCGGTTATCAGTTCCGATATTTCGTCAATAGTAAGATTTTTTTCTATTCAACGCGACAAATAATGATTTTGAGAATTATATCGTGAATAATTAAATCTACCATTGTAAAAGAAAGCAACATTAATACTGTAGAACAATCGGAGAGAGAATCGTTAATACTAATAAAAAAATTATCGTAATTAACAGAATGCGGCGGTATAATTACACAACCTGCCGAACTTAAACCTTTGATGCACGGAGAGGAATACTTCGGACGTATGAATTGCACTTGGATCATTAAAGCGCCGCAAGGGAAGAGTGTACTCGTACGATTCGAGAAGTTCGTTCTCGAATTCAGCACAAGGTAAACTCTCGCGACGCGAATCTATGTCAAGAGTGTGTTCATTACATTATCCGATTTTATCAATTTCAATCGTTATTCGCAAATTTGCTTTGTAGTTGTTACTACGACAACGTTGCCGTTTACGAGGGCGATATGGTTCAATCTGACAAACGCATAGCACTGGTTTGCGGTAATTTGACCGAAAATTTACCTACATTCAAATCTGAGTCCAGTTCCATGGTTATTAATTTCAATGCTGATAGTTCACGACATTTCGCGGGTTTCACGGCTAAGGTACTGCGGTTTCTTTCATTATCCAAAAGGACGATGAATTATTTGATAATTATGGAGTATTACAATGACTGTTATATAGTTTTTTTAGGTTTTTATTATGTTAATCAATTTCGAATAACGAATGCAAGTAAACAACTGTGTAATAATATGAAATATATGTAATTTTAGGTGCTGTTTACAACAAGTCCGGCTGATGGATGCGGAGAATTTATCAATATGACGTCGATCCAAACTAAATCATTAAGAACTCAACAGGCTGCTACTTACAAACCGTTCGAGGAATGTCACTGGACCGTAATAACATCGCCGGGCAAAACTATCAGATTTACGATTAACAGCATGGATATAAAAAACTCAACTGGTAACAACATCACTCGAAGTAGTAATTGTACCGGTGATTATCTCGAGGTAAGAATTTCAAAATTGATAATCACGCTTAACAGCGCTGATAACAATGTGTGTTGATGCGCATTCGTGTAAAATTGCGCAAAATGTCAAACGATAAGATCTTCAACGTTACATAATGTCAGTAAACAATTTTTATTTCTTAATACACACAAATATAAAATATTAGTTGAAAAAAATCTTATATTATAATCATAAGATTAAAAAAAAAAATAAAGTCTTTATTTTCTTGTTAAAATGTTCGTCGAGCAGAAAATTATATTTCAATGTTCTAGACCTTCTTTTGTGACATGATAAATATATTTTAACTAGCAGATAGTTTGTAGTATAATAAATATAGCGTCAATCTGTGAAAAAATAATGGAAGTTTTTTATTGTTCTCAGATTCGAGATGGCGCTGGACCTTACGCCGAAGTTTTAGGTCAATTTTGTGGCACCATATTGCCACGTCCTGTTGTATCCACCTCAAGTTCACTGTGGATTAGATTTTATACTGACGGCACTTACGAAGGTGCCGGCGCAACAGCTAATTTGAACGTCATTGATTGTAAGAAATCTCATGTGCACACATGCGCACTGTCCGACATATTTTCTTCTTTGTGTTAGTATCATATAACTTTCTCTACTTACATTAATTATGTTACAGCATTATGCGGCTTAAATATTCGAGAAATAAACAAAACAACACAAGTGCTCACTTCACCGGGTTATCCGGACACACATACTTCTGGAGTACAGTGTCGCTGGACTCTACAACATCCCGATAAATACAGCGATAGTTTGCGAATACGATTTGTAGATTTTGATATGCCGGATACCAGCAAATGCGACACCGAATATTTAGAAATTACCGAAAATAAAGTAAGTCCTCTACAAATAACAAAGTAAAATTTAATAATTATATACTCATGGTAATATTTATCATCAAGTTAATTATTTTATATTATCATTAATTATTTTATTATGAGTAATCGATAAAATAATAAACTTATCATTTTTTTCAACCAGAATTTTATCAACGAAGGTTTTGGCTCGAATTTTATTTATAGCGGAACGAAAAACCATCCAATTTCCGTCGAGATGGTAAGGTTTTATTTTTTGCATAAAAATTATATTCTATAATAGTAATTTTTATATATTTGTATTATTTATATTATTTTTTATCATTTAGGGTAGTCATATGCCTTTTTCGTCGTATAAATATTGCGGTAGCGAATTGCCACACGATTATTACAGGTATTTGACTGTAGCTTTTCTGCATTATTACTTGAGTGTGTGTGTATACGTAAACATCTTTATTAAAAGCGTTAGATACACAAATCGTATATTCTCGCGCAGTTACAGCAACAGTATACAAGTGATTTTCAAATCAATGACCAACGGCTACAAAGGCTTCAAATTGGAATATAGCACAGCGAATTGCGATCGGAATTACACGAGCGAGCAAGGACGAATTCTGCATCATGAATTTACGAATTGTTGGATTTCAATCACCGCACCGGCAAACCGCACTATTTCCTTGTATTTCAATCAATTCAGAATTTACGACGCGGAGCACTGCACGCACAACGCGCTGCAAGTACGTTTTTCAAAGAAAACAAATTTATATTTTGAATAAAGTACGGAGAAATTGTACGATTTATTTTCTCCGAGCTGAAATTACTGTAGCGAAACACGTTTCAACGCGCGTGAAAGAAATGCGAAGGTGAATTTTCAAAGAAGAAATTTACGTGTCGTGTAGGTGCATGACGGTGACTCCAGCGGACCGCGTATAAGGACGTTGTGTAGCATAGAGCTACCGAACCCGATTTTCAGCACCGGCAACAAACTTACTCTACACTCTTGGACCGAGAGAGCCAGCTCTTATCAAAGTTACGACATCATTTACACGACCACAGACGCAGGTACGAGTCAAGTGCTCTCTCTCTCTTTCTCTCTCTCTCGTACAGCAATATACACAAATCTACCCCCGTTGCTGCATCCGATTATAAACGCGTCACCAGATGCGGAGAAATTACAACACGCGGTCAATGATTTACGACACTGCGACGACACGCCTCGAGATACGCGCTCGTGAAATGTTGCGGTGTATTTTCACACGTAAAATCTGATTTCGCAAATATCGCGCGCGCGTTATAACACAAATAAATGAATACAAATACAAATAAAGAATATAAATCGAGCACGAGAGAAAGGATAGGAAAAGATAGTTGTGTCTCCTATAAAATACTCAAAAAATTCTAATCTGCACAGGTCCTGGTTGCGGCGGTCGCATATTTAATTTCGGCGGTAGATTCACTTCGCCGTTATATCCCAACATATATCGCAACAACACCGTATGTACCTGGGACGTGAGCGTGCCACGCGGGTTTAAGATCATTCTTGACTTCCTCGTTTTCGACATCGGTACTTCGATACACTGCGATAATAACAATCTCAAAGTCTATGACGTTGGACCTACGGGAGAAAATTTACGCAGTACTTACTGTGGAGGGGTGAGTTTGTTCTAAAATCATATTTTTGAAGGTTATTTATCGAAGATTCTATTAATTATTGAAAAGGAAATGAGTATCTAAAATGATGTTTGTTTCTCGTAACAAAAACTTTATTAACTTTTGCACTACAGAAATTTTCAAAGGTTTTTAATATCTTGTTTCAACCTTTTATGTTAAAAACATACATCTGAGATATACAATCAAAACAACAAATAAAATAATCATTAAATACCAATTATCTAATTTGAGAACATTCTCGAAGTATAGTTTAGTTTGTATGCAATAATATATAATAAAGAATATAATATATTCTTGTTATATACAGGATGATCCAGCAAGAATAGAAGCTGATAGTAATCGCGTTCTCGTTAAATATACTTCGACAGTGAACAATATTGGAACAGGATGGGTTATTACTTTTATGGCTCAATCAACTAGTAAGTACAAATATTTAATTTTATTTAATTTTACTTAATAGCAGAATGTTTTTAAATTCTTCTGTCTTGTAAATTAAATTTTAAGTGCGATAAAAGTTCATTGCAAAATTATGTTTTTAGCACATCCCATTGAATTAATGGATCGTTGGCATTAGAAACGTCAAGACTGCGAAGATCGATGTGTGTAAATAAAATACAAATAACCACACATTTTTGAATTTGTTTAAAAAAGATTAATGTAGATAGAAAAAAAATAAATAAATTTCATTTAACACACAAAAAATATTTAAGAACATCTTTTTTTTATATTGCTTGAGATCTTAATATCAAAATATGTCAAACTATCAACCTTCTAATTCTTTATCTGATGTTATTGAGCAAGTTTCTTCGCTACTCTCATCTTCTGTAGCCTCGTCCTCAATTTCTTTTACATTGTTTTCTTCCTCGAGCAGATTATTGAAATGTTCTTCCGATTCTTTTTGATTCTTCTCTTCGACTTCTTCCTCTTTTGTTAATTCGGCTTCTTCAGTTTCTACTGTATCCTTAGATTCTTCTTCTTTCTCTTTCTTATTGTAATTTAAATTCTTAGTTTTCTCATCGACATTATCTTGATCGTTTTCAGAATCTTTCGAACGCTTTATTCTTTTTTGCCTGATTTTCGGTGGATCATTTTCAAACTCAGAAATTATCCAATCCTTTGCATTTTGTTCTTCCTCAAGATCTTCTAATGTCTTCATTTTCTTTTCTTCTCTTTCCTTATCAGTATTCTTATTAGAATTTCTCGGTGTGGAACGAGTTGATCTCTTCTTCTTTTTAATTTCTTGTTTCTCGTTTTTTATTTTTTCAACATTTTTCGATTCCTTTTTTAAATTCTTATTTTTTACGTTCTTTGTTTCATCGATAATATCTCGGCCGTTTTCAGAATCTTCCGATAATGAAGGACTTTTTTCCTTTGTCTCTCTTTTTTGTTTTTTAATGTTTTCTACTTCCTTAATATTTTTCGACTTCTTATTTTCTTCTTTTTGGTTCTGTTTTGATTTTTGGCGAACCTCAGTATCTCGGAAGGCGTCATATTCTTGTTTGGTACTTCTTTTGTCTTTATTTTTACCTTCACTGTTCTCTTTTTGTTTATTTTGTTTGTTGTTTGACTTCCGTTCTGATTTATAAGAATTTTTCAATTTTGAATACTTTTCAGCCGGTCTCTCGTTATCGTGCTCCGTTGTACTTCTCCTTTTTCTGTCTTTTTTTTCTGGTATATTTTCATTTCTAACAAATGTTCCAATTAATTAACAACTTGTAAGTTTATGAAGCCAATACGTTTAAAAAGAAATGAAAAATACATATGTTAATTTTCACAAAAATATTAAAAATTTATTAAAATTACTAAACATATAAATATTTGTCAAATATGGAAATAAATAAAATCTCTTAAAGTGCTAGATGAGTTATATACGAGCTATTTTTATGTTTTGTGTTTACACTCTTATTTCAACATCTACTCACCTTGAATGATGTTTCACATCGGTTTTCTTTTCCGTCATGTTATCGCTGTCTGCGGATTTCACATCGTTGTTTGATTTTTTCGCAAAAGTTTCCGACACAAGTATCGTGATCAATAAAAGCGCAGTCAACAATAACCACAATCTAAAAAGATCGAATTTTGTTTTCTTATTTTAACGTTTTTTCTTATCGCAAGTATATGTAGTGGATAAATACAACGATAATTGTATATATAGCAGCATATATTTGATCTAAAAGTTTTGTCTTTTATTCGCAAATTTACTTTAAAAAGTTAGTACTTATATGATTTCATTAAAGGCAGATTATACCAGGAAAAATTTCCGAATCAGAAAGTTTTCGATTAGATAGAACTCGATTATCAACAAGCGTGATCGCGACATATAGTGTACATTACCTCATTTTGTTATATTTCTTCGAGTTCAATTTAGATTACACCTCAAGTCTCTGTACGTGAGTCTAGCGCAGCACTATTTCTTTTCAGGTAGCAATTGCTCTTTATATCTTTGTACGTTGTTGATATCCCGATAACACTGACGCGCCACGGGTTTCTGTAGCCAATATAACGCAGGTTTTAAGTCGAATTTAAGAGAGTAACGAATTGAAACGCGCTGCCACGCGGCGCACGCAAAGTACAAGAGTTTACGTGTCGCTACAATCCCGCGACTGAACTCGTATTAACTATTGACATGACCTCAAAGTGTGATCACACGAGTGCGCAAGATACTACAACAAATATACATATATAACTCAATTTCTGAAGTGAAACGGATAATTTCAAATTAGCAATTTTATCTAATCTAATATCTCGATAATGATTATTAAGATGTTTTCTGATATCTCTAGCTACTCAAATAACAAAATATGTGTATCGTGCTTGCTTACTTTGGGTATTTTTACGAGAAGTGTTTGTCTTACCGATATACAGCAAGTACAAATTATACAGATATATTGTCGAGTTTATTTCTAAATAGTATCTCACAAGAACTTATACGAAGAAGATACAATTGACGTCAAAGATCTATGTATGTAAGATTTACTCTTATCATATATGTCGGGTCATTGTTCTATTTCTCGTGTGCTTTTATTATTAGTTACTTTAGAATTTACATCAGCCTGTAAATGTATGATTGTATAAAGTGCGGCTTTCGGCATTTTAAAAGGAATTTTATGCAATATAAGAACAAACTTTGCAACATATATGAAGAAAACTATATTTGGTCTCATATATGTACATATATATGTTTTTCCAATTAAATCATATATATTATATACTGCAATTTATAATAAAAGACTATGTTCACAACAATTAGATATACATAGCAAAATAAAAAAACACATTTTAACCACATTAAAAAACACGCAATAAAACTTATTAATTTTAATCACCTTCTATATAAGGTATATATTCTATAAGATATATATTTTCTCATAAACATCACTAAAAATAACTATTTTTTCGTATACGCGCGTATATAATAAAGAAAGAGTAGCGCGGTCATGTATAAATTTTACATATAAGTACGTTTTATATATGAAAGCATACATAATACATAACAATAATTATATTAATTATACGTATATGTAGACGTATTCATAAAATCAAACCTGATTTTATTTAAGTTCTTTCATTTTATTATATTAGGTATATCTGCTGCTTCATTTTAAAAATAATAGAAATAAAAGATATATTTATTATATGTAAAGAGATTTATATTTTATATGTAAACCTATAAATTTAATTAAAGTACATATTTCAACACACTATTTTTTGACGCTAGACCCATATAGACGATCTTTTTTTATAAAAATACAATGCTTCGTATTTATATAAGAGAGCTTTATATTTTTATAAATTATAAACACTATTTTGTCTAATGGCAAGATATATAATGCTGATATATATGTACATATACGTACATATATATCTTTTATGTCCTCGAGCATAAAAAATAAGTAACTGATATTTTTACCAGAGATCCATATCTTATAGATTAATTACTATACAACAAGTTTTCATAATAAAGAATGTAATAAGTAATATGTACGTACATAAATAAGCAAACTCAAGACATATCTGATATCAATAAGTACTATATTATTACTTATCTATTAGAATGCAAAAGTTCTTTTTAACATGTTGAGGCCAATTTATTTTATTCGGGTGAACAAAATGTTGTCGGTTTTAATTTTTCTCAACAACACTATATTAGTAAATTGAAAAAGTTGATTGTTTTCGAAATACAATGACAAATATAAAAAATATAAAAAAAAATTAAATGTGGGCTACTTTATCGTATCTTAGCGTCATTTGCTTGATAACATCGTTAGCGTTGTCAGTGAGAAATCGCATCTTCAATTCGATTAAAAAATAAATCGTAATTAATAATCGCAAATCGTCGTAAACTTTTGCACTTTTTACTTATCACTAAATAATTTGTGCATTTACTGTGCATACTCGTATCGAAATCAAAACATCATGTTACCTGAGATTGCTATTCATCATAAAAATATCATCTTTTCGCTATAATATATAATACTTTGACATTATATATAATCATTTCTTTTGTCATCAGCTCTATAAGATCTATTTACAAAGTATTGAAAAATAGCTATTTTCCATTTATGTATATCGATGTGTATATTCGCGTTTTTTGTTTGAAAACTCCACTAGGAAGAAGAAAATATAAGAAATGACGATATACTAAGGAAGATAAGAAATCAATTTGACAATTTTGTAAATCGCGAAATTAATTTTCATTATGTTTGTTCCGACAATTTAGTTTGTCCTGATCGAACGATCTTGCTTTTCTTGCGAGGCGAGTCGTTCAACGGCTGTGAATCTTCCAGAACAGACTGAGGATACTTTTGATCCGGATAATTCCACGCTTGTATGGTCGCTGTGCCAAATATCTGATAAGCAATATACGTGCTGCAGGACACGCATGCAGTGACTGCGAACACTTTTCTCCAGGCGTCAAGAGATTGCTGTTAGAAAAATATTTTGTGTTACTTTCTTATAGAATGACAAATTAAAGAGAAATAATATATGTAAGCTTACGCTTTCTTGTGTTAGTAGACCAGCTACTATAGGAGACAAGAAACTAGCGGTCATGTGAATTGTCTGCGCGAATGCCAGAACCGGTCCTGAAAAAAAAAAAAAATTAAATATGGATTGACATTCTACCGGAAATATTAAATGTCGCAAAGATGTGCGTACACTTACCAGCGAAATTAGGCGCGATGTCAACAATGTTGGCCATTGCGCCCGCGTAACCAGCTGTTATGAGAGTAACAGCTATAAACCATATAATCAAAACAAAGATAATATCGCAGCCCAAGTATCCAATTAAAACTACGAGTATTCCAGGAACCACTTGAGCTACAAACGGAAGATTAAGACGATTCCATAATTTAATGTCCTAAGTAAACAGTGGTTGAGCCAATAAAAAATTTGACGAGCATACTTACAGAGCGCGGTGAATATCTTGCGCACAGTTAATAAAGTCATGATTTGCTTCGTAACCAGAACATCCGCGACGTAGCAAAATACTACGGAGCTTAAGTAGCTACAGATAAATGGCGCGCCCGATAAAATACCGTTCTAAAAAAAAACGCAAAAGAGTTTGATGAAAACACATTATTAAATGTGTATATCTTTGTTATAATCAACACGTACTGCCTGTATACTGAATCCTAACACCGTCTTCATGTACATCGGGCCGGGAATGATAAAAACATAGTGCACCCAAATTCTTCCGAAGGTCGTGATGCCGATAGACCACGCTGACCAGGAAGTGAGTATTGACTTCCAAGGTACAGGAAGATCCTTCAAATACGATTATTTCTCAGCGTGCTCGTTAAAACAAGACATTATTAAGTAATTTATATTTATATCACACCTCGTGTGCTCCGATAACTTGATTTCGTACGCCTTCCTGAATGTAACGGAGTTCCGGTTTCGATATTCTGGGATGGGAGGCGGGGGTGTCAAAGGCGCAGAAATACCAGAAGACGCACCAGATGAGACCGATGCTGCCAGTTGTATAGAACACGGCCCGCCATCCGAAATGAGCGATAATGAACGCGCACAGCGGGTAGGTCAGTCCGATGCCGATGCTGAACCCTGAATATAGATAACCTAGATGTTAGGAAGTAGCTCACCCTACGATCCGGAAGGAAGCTGAAACATGATGCTTGCGGGTCTTCGTCTTGGTTTGTTACGACTCATGCGTCATGTGTGGTGATGATCGCTCCTCAGTCGCCGCATACGTATCTCAATCCTGTAAAGCGATTCAAGTAGAGACTTAGTACGCGGGGACGAGGCACGGGGAAATGACGAGGCTGTTTTAATGGTGGAACAATGAAACTTCTGCAAAAAATAACAAATACGTAAAAACCTCGTTCTTCCTGCAAAATGAGCGTCACTCTTCTCACACGGGGATCTGATAGGTTGTGCAGAAAAATAAAGCAAAATGTGTTCGGTGAGTAAATAAAAGCGGAGATTTTTTCCACAGAATTCAATGTTATTATACTATGTTTTGAAAATCAATGCGTTGTGCTCAAGCGAGATGAATAGTGTTTCTTTTTAACAAGTGCATACGTATCAGTAATAATATGTAAGCATTATTTGATATTACGTAAACAAGAAGATAACAAGAGAATAGATAGTGTTTTTTAAAATTACTATCAGTAATTAAACAAAGAGATAATCACACTGATGAATTCGTATCGTAAATAAAATGCAATTCGTTTCTAGGAAAGTTTGAGTGAGAAGGACGATTAGATTAACCCGTATTGCAAGCACAAGTGAACATAGTCAAAAGACAATTGATATATATATATATATATATATATGAAAGATAGAAAGAGAAACAAAGAGATATATATATACAATACATATATACAATATATATGTATGTTCGACGAATCCGGCTGATTCTACCAGCTGGAAGTATACTCGGCCTTTCTCATGCTGTTGAGCGGTCGCTGTTGAGTATACCCCTCGGTCCGGCGAATACAATTTTGGTAGTGATGAACTATTCAGGATCAACGAACACGCGTGCGTGAAATCGCGCAGATCTTTTACAGGAAAAAAACTATTTTAGCAACAAATTATTTTCTTGATCCGGAATTTTGACTGAAACAATGTAAAATAGATAATGTAAAATTGCTTCTCATTCGAACTTCTGTATTTCCACTCTGAAAGAAGCGTGCATTAGTATTCACGAGAAAAAAAAACAAAATTGAAAGGAGCATGCGATTTTTTTATTTAATTATTTCACGACGTTGCAACGCAATTGGCATCGGAACGCATATCTAGCTTTTGAACGTATCGAAGTTTCACTGTAACACACAAAACCATCTGTTAGCAGCCGATAACGTACCTTGAAAGGAAGACATGAAGCGTGAACGTTCGACGGGTGGAATCCAGTGCCCGATCACGGCATACATTGCGGGCCAAGTGAGTCCCTACATCCAAAAAAAAAAAGAAGAAAAAAATAAGTGACCGAAGAGAGCGATACTTACATCAAACTATACAAAGAATGAAGGAATTCAGATAATATATTTCGAAAGAAAACTTTAGCTGTCTTTGCAACGTCTTTTAAACTTTTTTCGCATTTCTTATGTTTTTCAAATATTCACTTTGTGTATGTATATAATAGTGTCACAAACTTTTGATTACGTGAGAACTTACACTTGCGATGCCCTGTATACTACGCAACGCTATCATGGCCCCGTAATGTATCTCTGCGGCAGTCGGTATAAGCAGACTGCAGACGGCAGTGACAGCTTGAGATCCGCCGAATATGGTCTTTGTGCCGAAATATTGCGTGAGAATACCGCCGAGCATTTGCGAAAGTATGTAACACCAGTAAAAGGAACTGAGAATAGCCGATTGAATAGCTGGGCTCCATTCGAACTCACCAGCTTCCTGTTTAGGAGAAAAAAACGTATTTTTAGTATAGTCTTGCGGAAAAACACTAAATATATAATTATAAATTGCGGCGCGTTAAACAGATTAATTTTTTAATCTGAAATGAAAAAGATCTGTTTTATGTTTGAAACACTAGTTTACTATAAATTTTAGATATTAGTTCTTTTTAACTCTTAAAATATATGTTGCTTGTTTTAGTAAATTTGTTATAAATCAATATATATAATCATTTTTTATTAATTGTTTTGTAATGTAACGTTCTTATTGTAATAACACGCTGTAACGTAATCATGTTGCGATCGAAACGAGTTTTCTTGATGTTTATGAATATTCTTTGCAATTCAATGTCTGATAATTCTCTGTCCAATAATTAAAAAATCAAACAATATAAAAATATAGATTATCGGCTCATAATGTGCTCGTAATATATATATATTATAATATAATTTATTTAAAAACAAAAATAAATTATCTATTTATTAATAATTATTTTATAATATATTTTATAAAATATATATATCTTTGTATATTTTTAATATTGTAAATTTTTCGATCTTTATACTTTTTTCTATGTATACTAGAAATCTCTACGTCATTCTTGGAATACATTTGCATATTTATAACATAATCAACAGTGATGATGTCTGTATTATGCTAATCGTATACAAATTGTTGATGATTATGCTAAGTCATCACTTACTACGCAATGTGTCTCAACTAGACAGTAAAAAACAAAACATGTGCAATACATGAACATTTTTTATAAAATTATGTCTCAATACAACTTAACAGACGAAAACAACAAAAAAGTATATTATAAGAAAAAAATAATTTTTTTCGAAGATTATAAAGTAGTTATTGAGGATGAATGGCGAGCGAATTTTCTCCGCAATATTTATGACAAACTTACCTCCGACCTGATTACGGTTGAATTTTCTATATGTGACGCGTTTGGCATTGTATAACAATGGGATGTTGTCACAACAGTTTCATTGTTCGACGGCAGTTTTGCCATGGCCACCATGGCGATATTAATGTCTGTTCTCATCATGAAAGACACGAGAAATCCGGAAAATGAGAGCAGATACAGCACGACACGTGCCGGGACCATGTCTGTAATCAAAATACTTAATTATATCAAGAACAACGGAATGACTGATGACATCGAACAGTTTTATGAAATACAGCACATTTCTGACAGTTGTTTTGTTTTTATTTTAAGTTCAAGTTCTTTTGCACTTTGCACAGCTATATATAAATAGCTGAGCCTTTTATATTTCAAATTTATATTTTATAATGTAAAATATTACCTCCTAATTTTCGTAAGCTGCAAGATGACTTTTCTTTATACATGTCAGATTCCTCATACCTGTAAAAAAATAGAAGTATTATAGAATAATATCGCGTAGCATTACATAAGATGTGAAAAAATGCGAGAACAACTACTATTCTTGACGTTAATTTGCATGTTTAGACTTATTCATCTCCGAGCCACATAAAAGTCGATAATAAAAAATACAGAAAAAAAGTAAAAAGCAAAATTGTTTTATGCAAAATGTTTACATAACTCAGAAGTATTGCAATATGCATTGAAATTATAAATATATTAATCAATAATGTAAAAAATGCGGAGTGAAATAGAAAGTAAAAAGAATATACATTTAAATTTGATCTGTCACCTTTGAGATTCTTCCATTTTTCTTGCGGAAATATCGAATAGAATAGAAAAAAATCTCTTGTACGAAGTAAAAGAACAAAAATCACCTTGGATTCTGCAAAAACAGAAAAAGATAATTTAATAAGTATTACTTTATAAATTAAGTTATATAAGCCTTGCGTGATTGTTTGATTTGTAATGACTTTTTGTATTGCTTAGAGTTTTTGCTATATATATGTATATAATAAGATGGCGTTAATACATATGTATATGTATACATATAAAACATCGCGAGATATTCGAAGTATTGCATCGAGGGCATGTGACCTTACAAGAATGGGATTCCAGCATGGAACTCATCTTGACATTCTTAAAGATCCTTTTTTTTTGTAAGAAAAAGTTATATTTAATATGGACCATATATACAAGCGCATATTAATTTTATTATTTTATCGCAATATCAGTACATTTATTTATTCGATATACTTTATATAAAATTCAAATAATCTATGAAAACCACATAGTAGTAATGTTTGGACTTTTATTTTATTTTATCAAAAATATCCAATGTGAATGTGTGTGCATTAAAAAAACATTTCACGTATGAGTGTTTTTGTCTGCGTTATCGCATAAAATAAAACAAATGCGAAATCGAATACTTAATAAATGCGGAATTTAATATCAAATTACAAATTACAGAATAATTTAATAAAAAATTATAGTTGTGTAATTATATTTTGAGTTACACGCAGAGAAAAGAAAAAGCATGTTTCTGTTAAAAAAAAAAAAGATTGGTAATGAAAACTAATCGTGCAAAAAGTAGTAAAACAACTTTTACACACAAGTACGTGGATAAGTTTTCCATGTTACACATATATAAATACGTACGTAAATTTATCAAGCCTTTGTAGATCAAATCAAACGCTACGATCGCGTGTGTTAACACAGGAAAACCACAAGCAAGACATTCAACACATTCAGCAAGTGACAGTAATCTTTTACCTGATATACATCTAATGTCTCAAAATGAAGTATTGAATAACTCGTATGTTAACCACGTGATAATGAATATGCAGAATATAAAAACAACTATGCATGTAAGCAACGACACATAATGCAACGAGTCTTTTCAATGCAATTGAGTTTGCATTATACATTCACATAAAAATTAGCTTAATTATTTAAGTATGATTTGCAACATATTATAAATTTGTTAATGTTAATTCACAATTTTTTGTCAAATTTAAATATTAGTGCAATATATTTTATTTACATATTTTTTGTGTAACAAAAATGTCATATATTGTTTATATCAAGAGAAACAATTCGCAATTATTATTATATTTTCTTCTAACGTACTTTTTTTCTTAACCGTTTTCTATAAAAACGTTCGATAAAATGCTCAAAACTATTTTAAAACAAATAAATTTATCATTATTTATCCATTTGACATAATGCGCATTATTTTTGTTTTCTGAAAATAACAGAAACGTATAAAGAATTTAAAAAAAGAGCTTGATGTGTAGAAAGTCATTTAACTCCGCGCAAAATTCGTTAAGTGTGATTCTCTGAGAAGTAAAAAACTTGCAAATTATCCGACAGCGCTTAGTGATTTATAACATATAATATAATTATGTAATATACATATATAATTATACATATATAATTATTAATATATACAGGAAAATACAAGTGTCACTTACGTTAAAAAAAAATACAAAGACACCGTGTCACAACCTTCATGAAGTTTTACAGACGCGATTCGCGATGCGTGAAGAACGGATTAAATCGAGTTACTAACAACATCATTGCAGACAGAACGAAGTACCGGCACTGAAAAGCAAACCAGACCACGAGGCGTTGACTGTCTTCGCGACCCCACCATCGCCATGATTTTCGATCGTTCTTTTGGTACAGTGCGGGACGAGGATGCGGAATATCGCATATGTTACGGGTAAAAATGCTATATAATTGAGCATTTTTCGCGATCGATTAACAATTATGTAAATAATTAAAGCCAAAAAGTGCCAAATTATGTAAATAATTAAAGCCAAATACTGACTCATTTTGCTCTTATCGCGTATACAGAAAAACCGAATAACGATTATATGTATATCGGGTAAATAATAAATATCCGCATAGATAGCGATACAGTAGTCACATCGCTGTTGTCGTTGATAAGTTTTATTCTTTAGAAGGACAAATGTCAAACGCTGGCTCATTATCGCACGTAGTTCGTGTGACAATTTGCCGAAGTAGCTCTCAGTAATTTTTGATAATGCATCAAGTCCACACTTCAACTATTGCAATAGTCAGAATTGGTTTTAAGATTATTTTAGCATAACGGAGGTTATTGTGTTTGTTGTATTAAATAAATGTATTAAATATTTAAAATTTTGACTTCTCTAACTTGGATTAAACAATGCTTGACATTGCCGATTACAACCTGACTTTGGCTTCGTTTTAAGAGAACTGACATGTTTTAACAACCGTTATTTTGATAATGAGCACATTTCCCGGTTCAAAATGTTTGCACTTCGTTGAAACAATAATAAAATATTTTAACGTACAATTAACCGTAATTAGACTTCTATTGGTCTTCTCTTTACATTTTTTTTTAATTTGGAGCTTAACTCATTCTGAAGTAATAAATTTTTTACATATTTATTCGTCATACGATGTACAATATGTGATACGTAGAAGCTAATCGCTAAGGAAGTCGCTAAATACTTGATGATAGAACTTGTAAGATTTTAACTGGAAAAACAATAATCGGTGCTTATCTAAGACAAGTGACGTTGGCTATATTATATAATAAAGTTAATTAAACATGAGAACACTCAGTTATATGTTATATCAGTAATTCAACTAATTACATGTTATCGAATAATACAAGAAACTTTCCGAACGTTTTCGAGAAACTGAGAGCTTCGAAACTACCACTTTGATCGGCGAAAATGATAAGTATGCATCTACAAAAGTATTTTTTTTTTTTTTTTTTTTTTTTTTTTTTTTTTTGACTCACAAAAATTAACGTTGTTATTTTTCTTACACGTGAGTATTACGTACATCACACACAGGTATCGATACAAAGCGGAATCATGTATATCCGTCATAAATTGTTTCACATTTGCAAGTATATTCTGCGTTGAGACATATTATTTGATCGATCGATAATTCGTGTTGTATTATAACAAGACGAAATGACAGTTCTTAATGCACGTCTTTTATTTAATTTCGCGAGATTCGAAGGTCTTCTATACCGCATATGTAATTTCTCCAATGTATAATTTATAGAGAAAAAATATAATACATATATTAGTATACATATATATTAGTATACATACATTTTGTATATATTTTTATATATAACAAGTCGACGAGCCCAATTAAAGAGCTTAAACTCGAATAGATAGTGCTGTGAAACTGTCATTAAGCACATTTCGCCATTTCGCAGTAGTGGACTTTAATTATCTCACAGTTGACCTTATCAAGTTTACAATCAGCGAGTCACGCAATTCGACCAATGGAATTGTACTCAACATGAAAGCGTGCAACCATGTATGTACAGCGCACTGGATTACTGGATGTGCGATTTCATTCCCAGAAGCGTACACAAAAGTTTTAAACATTTTTGCTGAAAGGAGATTAGCAAGGAGATTAGATTACTATGTGGCCAGCAAAAAAAAGTTGCTGAGCCTATTGAATTTTTTGCCGTCATTTTGGTGAAACAAAAAATTCATAGATTAGGAAATTTGTTTGCTCGCCATATAATAGCAAAACTTTCTTTTTTGTATGTTTTCTCGTGTGATTGACATTACTGTTACTCTAAGAAGCTACGCTTATCAATGTAGATAAATGCTTACATAGAACGTCTATTAGACGTCTAATGGACATCCATAACTGTTACATTTATAATAAACATCTAATGGAAGTTTGCATAAAATGTCCCGTGTGGATATATTGAATTACCACACACAAATTACAATGCAATTGATGATAAGGAACGATGATAAATGGCGCCATAGAATCCTCGAGAATATACGAACAAAAAATGTATTGTTCGGTTAACAGCAATATGTTGCATAATACGAAGAAAAGACAATAAAGTGTACAGTAGTTTACAACTGTTGTGCAACAGGTATTATGACAAATTCTGATGTTTTATTTTTGCGTAGAAAAAAATATTATTGCTTTATTTTCCTAGTACATTGATAAGAAAAAAAAGCAGCTTTATGATCTCAGTTGCATTAGAAATGAAATCAGATGTAAAATAGATTCTTATACAAAAGTGTGTGACCTGCTGAAAAAAAACTGTGCGTTACACATTGCTTCCATTCCCATGCAAAGGCATGCTTAGAAGTGGCATCGTATTTTTTGTTAGTATTATTAACGTGAATAGATATTCAGTACTGACTGTGAATATTAGAACGCAGCCTTAGTTGAATTCTCAAGGACAATTATTATCATTACTGAAGACATTGACGAGGTGCAGTAGAACTCACCTAAGAACAACCGAATTGGATCCAATGCAAATAAAAAACGAACTTTGAGAATGTTGCGGCTGAGTGAAGAAAACTCGATTGTTCTCGGTGAATACTGCACATCGTCATGAACCATCACATGCATGTTTTTGAGGTTAAATGTACCAGTATATCTCTCTCTCTCTCTCTCTCTCTTTTCTGAGGAAAGCACCACGTGGTCCGTCGGCTGTTTTTTTTTTCCGAGAGCGACGGACATTGTAAAAATCGCGCGAATCGAGGACAGCCGATCGGGACTCACCTTAGTGGCGTTTCTGCATTCTGCGAATATCTCGCGAAGCGTGAACGTTCTCTTGCGCGGCATTTTCATCTACGCGACGGCACGCGCGGCGATCACACGGGCGCCGCGATATATCGACGCGCGTTTACCCGAATCGAATTTAAAGGCGCTTTGCTTTGCCACAACAAGAGTAGAGAGAATGAACGTGACAGGTCCGCGGACGTGTACGACGGTGACAAACGATGCACAATCACGTTGCACCAAATGGTCGACGCAATGTAATCGCTCGTTACGTCAATGCCTCTGATGACGAGTAAGCCTGTCGGCGCCGGGATAGTCACGTGACCCTCTAGCACGAACGATTCACTATAATCGATTAAAAGCCACTGCGCCGACGCGCAATGGTTGATAGTACACATGCGTACGATTGAGAGGGGGGAGGTTGATTCAGCAATACTTGTCGAAGCTGTTTCATAAACTTTACGTCCTTTCTCGCTCGTTTTATGAATTAAGTAAAAGTTTTTTTACACAAGAGAACTAGAAATTTTAATACTCGCTGTTTAATATGCGAACTGTCATTTAGCAAACAAAGTAATTGTTTTGAAGATGTATAATTTGTAAAAAAAAGACAAATAAGAACAAGTCAAATAAAATATACAATGACATATGACTCGAATACGACGTGTGTCGCATACATTTGCAATTTCTGGGTCAAAGTCAATCGAATGTATGTGTATAGCAAGATCTTGTCCATACACTATGTTTCAAGATGGAGTTAGAATATTGTTCTTTTCGCAACTGAAACGAGGAGACTATTAAACTCAACATTTGCTTATAATCGCAACACAAAGCATAAAATGTTTTAAGATTATTACGATCGACGATATTGCAAGTCGTTTATTATCGAATGTGTATATGAAAACATTTACATGAAAACAATTAAGGGAAATGTATGAAACACAGTAACAAATAAACTTATTCTGCAACTCTTTATGCAACTTGCAATTTTGAAGAACTATTATTGCATCTCTTGTCAAAACTGCTATGATCGGCTTTTCTTACGTCGCGTATTGTAAATACAACTTCGGACGAATAATCACTTTTTGGCGACGTAAGAAAATTCACGTAAATGTTGTCAAATCCACTGATTAATGCCATCATTTATAACATGAGCCAGAGAAATCCCCCAGTTCGGTCAAAGAACAAATTACGGAAGAACTTCTCGATACTGTCACTTGATAGGGACTACAAGTAGGTTATGCTATGTTTTCAACGATGAAAAAAATACACACACTTTGCTCCAAAACTATCCGATTATATTTCGCTCGTTGTGAAAAAAACAATAACGTAATATTCCGCCAGATCAGGAATATCGCTATCATGTGTATCAGACGCTACAAAAAGAGACTCCGCAAGTCTCAATACAGCTTTGTCAGAAGAAAACAGTAAACCTGTGATCGATTATTGCAAATCTTCCATTCGAACTAAAACGGTAGCTGGACGGTAATTTTATGCGTATAAAAAGGATATGCCGAATTATTATTTTAACGTATTCGCTCTCAGGCTTTTAACGCGAGTCTTCCTGCGAGAAAGTTGTGGAATAACGCTTCAAAGACGCCCAGAAATTCTGTTCTCAAAAACGATGTGATCGAAGAAGGTAATATTATTCGAAACTTATGTATTATATATTTGCACGTGTGTTAGAATCAAAGTCTCATTGATTTCAGAAAGCGAGCTGATTGGTACGATAACAAAACAGCTGCATTTGGCTGAGTCACAGCTGCGGACAATGCAAGGCGTTTTATCAAAAGCCGAAGAGAGCCTGCGAACTAAAGATGCGGAAATCGGACGCTTAAAGCGGAAGGTTCTCTGTACGCTTTTTCTAATAAATAGAATTATCATATTTGTGTCGCACACATTTAGTAAATTTACTTAACTTTTTTTTAATACGTATAGACTGTCGCGTTTATTACGTGCTCTTTTATTTTTATTTATGATTTGAAAAATCTTTACATTCTATAGTATAATTTCTTTCATTTTGAATTAATACACAAACGTAATTGAAATACGCACACAGGTCAAGGAATGGGAAAATAAATATAAAAGTCAGGAGCTTTTGCGAAAGAAAGAGCTACGTACTCAGGCTACTAATTCCGATTATTTCTATCAACGATGTCTAACATTAGAACGCAAGATTCTCGAAATGGAGGTTTAAATCTATGTGTTATCTTTCTTTCTCAATACATCTTTTTAATCATAATAATAAGCAATTGCAATATTTCAATATTACAGAGATTCTTGACTGATTACGGACTGATATGGGTAGGTGATGTAAAAAAACCGACGACAACGACGACGACGATAGCGAACGACATTGACGGTAGAAAGTAAGCAATATATCATACTGATTATCAGAAACAAGTACTAATGCTGGTAATAGAAAATTAATTGCAAGCGATTTAACAATCAGTAACTACGTTGCAGTGATTATATCAACGCTTATTACGATCAGCTTGTTGCAAATATCGATCAGTTGAATATTGCCGCGGGAAAGGGCGAAGTTCATATACATCGTAATGAAAAGGGACGAGCTACTTTTAAAGTAACACACTTTACAACGCATTTTTATTCGCTTCTACATTTAAAACAACAAAATGCAAAATATTTCGAAAAGTAAACCACAAAATTGCATATTTGTGTTTGTCCATGATAATTGTCGGAAAATTTCTTTGTGTGTTTTCAACTAAAGACTCCGTCCTGCATGTCATTGAAATTCTATAAAAACGGTATGACCGTCAAAGGAGGACCGTTGCGGTCTTACGATGATCCGACCGTTAGTTCGTTCATCCGCGACATTTTGGATGGATACTTCCCTTCTGAGTTGCAACGAGAATATCCCGACGGGGTGCCCTTCATGGTAAATTGAATTAATAAAGTAGCATATGTATATATATATAAATGCAATTTGTAATTTTGTAGAGATTTGTATTTTTGTGAGAAATAATTTGTGCAAATAATTTTCGCATACGCGCGATCGAAGCTTTCTACTTATCTTTTGTAGATAGAAGATCACAGAACAGAAGTATATGCAAGCAACTCCGGTAGCTTCCCTGGTCAAGGATATCGATTGGGAAAGCAATCTCCAGATAATCTGTTATCTACAAATTCGCGCTGGTCGAGTATTTCTCAAAAGTCTGGAAGTTTTAGCCATTTATCTAGAGATAGTGCTTGCAATTCCGAAAACATCCCGCTTTTATCTCTTCCGACAAGCCGGTATTAGATTTTATATCGTTCATTTAGATTAAATAAATACTTGTTGCAACACATTTGATGTAAATCTCCAAGTATAAAAAAAAAAAAAAAATAAGCAATTTCGTCTATTTTTCATAACTGCTTATAAAATAACATTTTTCAAACGTTGTAACAGCAAATTTATACACTTTTAACATTTTACGCTCCTCATTAGTTTACTGAAGTCCAAAGCCTCGGAAACATCATCTTTCGACTTATTCTCTCTTCGATCGCAGATTTTAGCCTCGCACAATAACGCGTGCTCTCACTCTCACCTCCAGTCTCACATCAACGCTGAATTGGTACGCAGCAGTCGAGAAAAGAAGGTAAATCTCGATCACTGCTTGGACAGATAAGAAGCAATTTTTATTCTCTCGAAACTTTTTTTTGTGAACTTCAAAATACCATTCTTTTTTTTATTTTGAGAAAGAGAGAAGTGGCTACGAAAAATATAGAATATGATATGTTGACACATGAATCGCTCAAATGCAGAGATACCACGAGATCGTTAAACAGACCAGCAAGCAGCAACAGGATGAGATATCATAGTTCCTCTGACAGATCTTCTAGGTTTTTCCCCAAACAGATAAAACATTTAACGCCAACATTTGTTTTTTTTCCATATTATTATATCATATATTTTTTAAGTAATAATTATATATTTTTTTGTTGCCTGTATTATTTATTTATTCGAGTTTTTGTATACCTAGCCAAGCGGCAGAAAATAATCATCGACCGCGCTCGAGATCTGCTAGTTTGTCCGGAAGACGATTAGATTTTAACTTGCAGTCGAAGTCATCGGAAATCAATAATACAGGCCAGCTAAAACTGACTAATTTCGTCGAATATTCCACAAGAAAATATCCTCGCGGTTCTAAATCGGCTACTTGCGCGAGGAAGAGTACGGTGAGATATATGTGTATATCCCAACACATACACATACACATCTCGCAAAAAACTAGATTCACATTCACATATTTTATCTATTTGAAAATTCAACTAGTTTTCTGCTTTAGCCACCGTTATTACATCAGATTAATGAGGCGACTGGAAAACCTGGTGAGTTGCGACTGAAAATTAGATCATTAACCGGTACCATTGTGTATCTAGTGCACATATCTGCTGATGAGTCGGTGACGAAATTATACGAATTACTTAATAAAATGCAAACATCTGGACAGAGAGAATACAAAGTAGTTTTAAGCGGGTAAGACACACAAACACACACACACACACATATATATACTTTTTTTACATATTAATATATAAGGTATATAATTATAAAAATTTATATAGTATTTATATAAACGTTTGTTTTTATATGTCATTATATAAATTATTTTAAATTATTATTCTAAGTTTAATCTTAGCTTTACATAAAAATGATTTGAATGACGTATAATTTAATCGTTTTAAGATATTCACCGAAGAAATTGGTACAATCTAATTTATCTTTGAGAGAAAGTGGGATTAGCAGAGATTGCGTTCTTCATCTTGTTAATGATTGAATGTTTATCAGCTAATTACATAAGTGAATTTTGTATCAATCATATGTTGTATACATGTAACAAGAATACGTATGTTAAAATAGTAAATTTGAAGTCTTTAATAAAATGTCTCCGATAAATTTCAAAAAGAATGCACTCTTATTTAATCATGCATATTAAAATTAGAAATCTATTCCTCTCAACCACTTTATAAATAAATACAATTTTTTAATTTAAAAAGTGTTTCTATGCAATTTAATGTAACATTACTTACTTTATAAAGTAGAATGTAATATTAATGTTACTTATTAATACTTTTAATTAATTAGTTACAAGGTATACAAATTGCAACGATATTTAGTAATAATATACAAATGTCATATTATATCAATAGTATAAAACCGTTCCAGTTTAGTAATAATTTGAATAAAATTCTTAACGATCTGTCACAATTTTCAATTTTTCTTCTTGAGCCATTAGCTGATTTTTGATTTTTTGTAATAATTCTTTCTTTACCGAATCTGGTACAAGCGAACGTGCCTTTGTTGTCACTGTAGCCAGCAATGTGTCATATGTAATATCATGTCCATGTTCTTTTATCAGTTCCTTTGCAATCAGCTTTACTTCATCTCGCCATCCACATTCAACCAATCTGCGTCTTAATAATTCTCTCAGTCTAAAAAGAAAATTGAACAATATTTACACATGTATTTTGATAGTTACTACAAAAAATACAGTGTCATATTCTTACCCATCACGATCGCCCACCATGACTAATCTCTGATGTGGTGCAGTTTTCATTATGTTAATAAGTTTTATTGTTTACATGCGGTTACATGTAAACACTTTCTAACTTCAACGTTCTATATTTGCGAAAAGAAATATTTATTGACTTAATTTTTTTGTAGCTCGCGAATTTTAAATCATCTGTCCATACGCCAGTTTGTAGTGACAATCCAGTCAACGAGCCGGCAAAATATTTGACAAAACTGCGTTTAAAACTCAGCACTGGTAGAATCGTTATTTTCTGTTGCATGTAACGTAACCTATGAACACTGTTGCGCTTGTGACACGCGGAAAAGTATGTTTTGAACAGCAAGTGCCATCTAGCGGCAGTATATATCTTACAAAGTGCATTGAATCAATAATAAACAATGCAACAGTGTCACCGTTTAATGCTAGATGGCAGCCGATGTAATGTCGACCGTTCAAACATTAGTTCAGTAAATCATTGCTAGATGTCTAACATGTATCATGTATGTGTAATGTGATCATATGTGATTTTACTACTGATAATCGGTGGCTATAAGCTTGTATTTTGTGATAATACATTTTATTTTTCAATAAAAAAATACATTATTGATGTAAATATACTTCTAAACAACTCTAAATAAGTATGCCCAAATATGAGCAAGTAGATCACTAAGTATTGAGACATTTCAATCTTTGTTGTGATTCTTACATCAGAATATCAGCAATAATAAATTGTTACTACTACTTGTTTACTACTGTGTGTATGCTGTGTTAATATTGCAAAATATGGCATCTGTGCAAAGATTAAGTCAAGTTCTCCAGGGAAGATATTTAATTACATCAAGGACAGCATATTGTTATAGTGCTATTACTGCTATTAATATTAAACACAATGCTTCATATTCAACAAAAAAAGTTGCAACCAAAATTGAGCCTATAACTGAAGAGAATAAGATACAAGTTAGCACTGCAGAAAAAGGTAAATTTTACATAAACTCTGTATGTATGTTACATTATTACAAAGGTTATATTCTTTTCTTTTATTTCAGTCACAAGAAATATAAAATCTGCAGGATATTTAGGTGTAATAATAGCTGGTGTTGGAATTACTGGTGCAATATTGTATACTCTGTTTTCCGAACTGTTTTCTAGTAACAGTCCATATGGAGTTTTTAGCAGAGCTCGAGTTTGTTGTATGGAACATCCGAAAGTTATAGATCTTCTTGGAGCACCGCTGAAGGCTTATGGAGAGGAAACAAGGCGTGGACGCAGAAGACATATCAAGTACAATTATAACAATAGTTTTATATAGATTTTGCATAAATGTATAAATAATATATTTTCATTTTTTTCCAGTCACATGTATTACATAAAGAATGGTGTTAAATATATGAGAATACAATTTTATATAGAAGGAACAAGAAGGCGTGGAACTGCATATGTTGACGTAAAAGAGGTAAGTTTTTAGACCTCTTTCACTATTTCTGATTAACTTTATAAACAATTATTGCGTTTCAATTGATTAATTATATTAGTATAGCTGTAATTTTATTGTAATTTGTTATGGTGTGTTATTTTATTCGCGATTACGTACTTTCAGGATTCGTCTGGAAATTATGAATATGTATATATGTGTGTTGTTGTGAATCATATTGGAACAATCGTAATAGAAGACAATCGGAATACTATTGCAACACAAGAAGATCCAGAATCCAAATTAGATTTTATGTAATTATAATATATTATAATAATATGTTATAATATATATCTCTGATCATCTCGCAATAAATCGCGAAACGACTAATGTATGTACATATATAGTATGTATTTCGCTAAGTATACATGTAATGTGATAATTATTTAAAGAATGTGTGAGTATGTAAATAATAACATTTTACATGGTTTGTAAATCAAAATACGTGTAAAAAGTGAGAATTTTTAGAATATATTTTTAATTCTCTTTTTTGTGTATATAAATATTATAATTTGTTTTCCTACTTGTAATATTATAAAATTAATTTATTGTATAGTTGTATATATAGAGTTGTGTATATGTTGTTTTAACTTTTGTCGATTCTTTTAAAGTTATTTATTAGGAACTTACGTCAGATTTGTATTTCTAATCTAAATTTGAACAAGAGTGATGAGAGGTAAGACTCATCACAAGCGTCGCGTTGCGTCTCCGTTACGGAAACGGAACTGAGTTACGAAATTCAAAGAACAAATTCTTGCATGGCGCGTTACGTGGGCGCTAAAAATATATATTATTCTCGCTATCATTTACTCATACGACGTGTGAGTTTACGTATGTCTAACAATACGTGTGCCTTATCAAAGCATGGCGCTAATAATTAATTAACTAATAAACATACTGCGCACGTTCTGTATAACAAATTGTATCTTCCTCATAGTCTTGTTATCGCATTCATTAAACCATGACGTATTATAAAACCGCAAGAGAATTTGTTTTTTAGTTAAATGCTGACATTTCTAATTATCTATAGTTTGAATATTTTAACGAATAATGTATACAAATATTAACTAAGGTACAGCATTTTATTGTTTTAACTTGACTATTAACAAGCACTATCCACTAACTGGAAAAGCATGTTATACAGTTACATAAAGATGCACGGTGTTTGCGATGCCCACGTTAGCGCATTCGCATATCATTACTGTTAGCTGTCTCTCCTAAAAGTTAGACGAAGGTTGGCGGGAAACACTATCGTTCGCTTCACTGCCAATAGCAGCTGATTCTCACTGACAGTTGCTCGACAGCCGGCGACGAGAACACTGAACACGTTGTTTTAATCATCTTATATTCAACTTTCAAGAGATTACTTATTACTTATAATTATGTGATATCGCGCAAAATTATTTGTGAAAGAAAAATACTTTAGATTGTTTTGCATATATGATCGTCAGATATTTCGGAAAAAGTTTTGTAATAGTGGAAAAATTAAATTTTTACGTTCATGCAATATTTTATCATGAGAAATTATATTTTTTAATTTAATTAAAAAACATTAACGCATATCTAGTAATTTTGTTTTTAAGTGTAACAAGATTATTTCTTTCTAAAGTGTTATTTTTGTTGTACTCGCAAGCATTAGTAAATCGTTAGTAGATCGCGTTTCTTGAACGACTCGATGTCCTTGATCAAAGCATTTGATTGGACTGAGAAATAATTACTACATCGAAGATTTCAGTTTTCTACAGTTTTCTACAGTTATTTGTATGAAAACGAGTATTTTTATATAGCGCAAAGTTTAATTTGTTTACATACAAAACGCATAAAATAATTAGAAAAAGTTTAGAGAAGAAAAAATTAAAGTTCAGAAAATAAGTTAGATAACATAATCATTAGATATGATTTATGCGCGCATATGAGGCAATATTGAAGATACAACTTCTGTATATATATAGAAAACATCTGCATTTGCTTAACAATGTTGAAAAAGTGTTGCTCGTGCTCGTGCTTCTCCAGATTCAGAACCGTTTTCAGGCCGCAACCTTTGCCAGCTCCACGACCGCCTTCAACAACTGTCCCAGGTAAGTTAATTCTGTATTTCAAAATGCTTTTAATAAAAAGAAAATGATAAATATAAAATAAAATGGCGATATTATTGATACGAATATTTAAGTTTTACACGTATCTATTGCTATTTAGAAGAAGCAAAGTTTCTAATTACAGCGTTATTATGAGTGTTCATTGATTCAAAGTTCAAAAAGAAAAGAAAGAGTAACTTTTCGAATATACTATGCTCTTAATGTTTTCCCGAAATTGCAACTAAATACTATAAATACTCTTGCGAGATCGCAATTAGTCACGCACACGTACCGATATTTCGAGTCACATTAAGAGAAGATTTTAAAAAATTATAAGAGAGATAAAAGATAAGAGTTTTGTAGCATCCTGTTTGTCACATAAAGTGATTCGCTTCCATTACGTGAGTCAATAGATTTTTGCGGCATTTCGATCTCCCGACCTTTCGCATTACCGATACTTGACAAATAAATATAAAGAATATAAATATAAATATACAGACAGATATTCAAGAGAAGCGATCATATACCTAGTCCAATTAGCACAATGTTAGCTATTATCAAAACCTGTGAATAATTATCTACGAATGTCTCTTTTTGTACAACTAAGAAACCTATTATTCGTAGGATTGCTTATTATTACTTCAGTGAGATATTCGATTTTGTATTACTTGACGAGTCATCTCGTTAAAATTACAATATACAATTTTACTGGAACAATTAGCATTCATCATCAAATGTTATCGGTGATTCATTGTTACAATTTCTCCGATTATTGACTTCTCCGAGGTCTGCGATCGAGTGAAAAAAAAGAGACGATTATTGATAAAGAAGCATTTTCAGACACATTTAGCCTGACACGTAGCCAATTGACCTCTTTGAGGGCGGAGATCATATGCGGGAGGGATGAAAATCAATTAATAAGACGGAGAGATAAGAGGCAAACGTCTGCAGCGTGAATCACAAGCGCGTAAAATAATGCGGTCCATATTGTTGCTAATCAGTCGCGACAAAGATGATAAGACAAATAATGTAGCAAAATATTTGATAAGTGCTTCTGATTTTCTTCCTTACAAATGACACAAATTATCGAAAAGAATCTCTAGATATCATTCCAATTTTTTTAAACATCAAAACTTTTTTTTAAATCAATTAAAATTTTACGAATTTATTCGACAACACTTTTAAGTTATTACATTATACATTTTATGTGTGTGTGTCTTTTCTAAATAGAGTTACTAACTATATTCATATAAACGTATTAAAGAGTCGCGTCAATCAAAGTGCAAATGACGTAAACTTGAATGTTTGAACACGTGTCAGGTGATGGCAAGGTATTAAGTAACCAAAATCATAATGCATTAATCTCAATATTCCAGTCAAGAAGTACCACAGAGTGCTTTTCCGGTGTGTATCCAAAAGAATCTATTTTCAGAATACCGGTCAAGGACGATACTCATTTAGGAGTTTTGCACGACACGTGCTGAGAGAGAATGTGTGTAGTTTTTTTTTCTTCAAGATCTAATATGATAAAAAATATTCTCTCAGAGCCGACTATGCATTATATTGTGATATATCGAAATATGAGATCATCATTGTCATAAAAAAAAGAAACCAAGATCGAGTTAAATTTGATACACCGACGAACTGATAGACGAGACGATGATTTAATTATCACGATGGAATTAAACGACAAACTGATAGACGAGACGAATATTAACATAAGTAGGCGTAAAGAGCCTTGGTTGTTTGTTAACGTCTGAACGTCGAATATTATTACTTAGACTTAGCGATTTATTCTGTTACGTAATATTTAAAATCGATCAAAGAACGTAATTATATACCGTTATAAAAAAGGTAGACAATTTTTGTGCAACGTTTTGCTTATGTTTGAATCGGAAAAAGGTAGAAACTCAAATGTTCGGCAAAATAAATATTTTGAGAAGCGTAGAATAAAGATATTGTTCTTGTAAAAGGGTTGCATTTTCTGGCTATGTTCTCGGCGAAGAAGTAGCTCTTGTAATTTGACAATCTGCCGAACGATCTGTAAATAAACGCGGATTCCATCGATACAATGCGCGATGTGTTTCTTGTTCGAGCACGCTCGATTTATCGTTCTCTGGTTGAGAAAATATACTCAAGCCAGATGAGAAGTGTCAGCTTCCGTCTCTCTTGCGAGATGGCCGACCTTCGCGTCAAACATCGCGACGCCGCGCGGATTATGTGCATTATTTAAATCCGCAGTATTATTCATTAGGCACGATTATATTTGTATTCGTGTGTGTCATGCAAAAGCTATTTATCACATGTCGTCGATGTACATGTGCGCATACGAAGAAGAAAGTACGTGCGCACACGATATTCATGCATCAGCCTTTCCGTAGTTTTCTTCATAAAAGAAGTTTTTCACAGATCAAACGCCTTTATTGAAGTCAGATCTTGAACTTACACATTTGTAGATAGGTATTTTTATTAAATCACGCGGTATACCGCAATGAATGAAAGTGAAATTATACGGCGCCGTGACCGCTAAACGATGACGTCACTTTCGCTGACGTAAAAACACACTCGCGTTATTAGAACACACACTCTTTTACTTTTTAAATAGCTTAAGTAAACTAAATCTATTTAAAATACTCAGCTCTCAGTTTATAACGATCAAAAATCTCAGCTTCTCTCAAATTCAGAAAAATTAATACAAAAAAGAGAATAACATATAGTTTATGGGATATTTAATTTCGTTTTTATCGAGAGATAAATTATGATGATTTGTTATAAATATGTCGCGTACATAATATGATTTCGTGAGATTTCTCTGGAACTTTTTCCGAATGGACTTACGACCGGAAGATTAGTCACACGAAAGCTTTGATAATTTACGTTTTCCTACTGTCACCACCAGAGATGTCATCTACTTTCAATCTCGGATTCTCCTCATTAAGTCACGCTCTTCTAGTTTTTCTTGTGACTCATCTTTTTCCGTATAATCTGCATAACGCATAAACGTGTAAAATGAAGATATTTCTTATCGGAAATACATACATTTGCATACAAGCACAAACTCTATAGTTCTCATTTTTTTACTAAAATAATTTTATTAAAATTATAAAACAAAGAATTTATGTATCAAAGAATTTTTTTATATATTTCACACGATATCTCTTTCTCAAGTTACTGAGAAAACGAAGGTTTCGACTTGCATTCTTCTTCCACGTGTTTCTCAGATACAGATTTATTACCGTGTAGGAGGTGGCGCTTCTGATGTGCAAGCACGATAATTACGATATCTCGATGTGTATCAACGAGAGCATCAACAAGTTGTCGAGCATTTTATGTACTTGCACACGCCTTTAGGTGCAATGTACATTCCGGTAAGAATTTTAATTGCAACACTTGAAAAAAAATTCCCGTTTACAGTCGTATCATACACGGTCTGCATTCTTAAAGTCTTGCTCTATGCGTAAAAGATTGTTATTGCGTAAAAAAATGTATTCTGCAGGATAAAGTAGTACATTTTATTTTGGTATTCTACAGTTTGTTAAATATTTCGATAATCTTTTTTTTCATTTTTAAATTCATAGTTTGCTTGATAAATAACACTGCATCAATTTAATTCATGTTTTATATGAATTTTTGTATAAAAAAGTGTACAAAATTGTATGTGATAAAGTGTCATCACGGGGAGAATGATGTGCGTATGACGCACATTGAAAGCAGAGGCTAGAAGGGCACTTCTTCAAATTGCGCGTCATTATCAAAGATCGCTCGTGACTAATACGGTGTACGTATGTCTTGCTTTCCCGTAAGAGGTTAAACTTGATTTTCAAGTGACCTAAAATTCCATGAACGTTCTACTTGTTGTTTGAATTAACTTGTATCAACTAGAAATTATAGGATAATAATAAGCGATTGCTAGTCCATAATAATAAAGTAGATATTTCTTACACGAGCGCGCATATATTTTCAAAATACGTAAATGCGGCAATACATATTGAATTGATTGCGCACAGAGTAATGATATATCCGATAAGCATAGTAGACATATGTAAATTGAAAATAAATTAAAAGAAAATTTAATAACAAAAACACTTGTTACGTGTAGAAAATTATCTTGATTAAGACTTACATGTCGCGGCGACTTAATTGCACACGCGGGAATCTTGCGCAACTGGATTTTACATAATCCAGAGTAATGATCGATCTTTCCTCATTAATTATCGATGCCGCTCTAATTTGCGGGACTTTCTGACCTAGATCACTTTCAAAAGTAATAATGCGTTCTTTTTAAGTCTAGTAGGTGTTAATGACTCTTCTGCCATTTGTAGATACATGCCATTAAATTATTTGCGTAAGTATTTGTCCAGCAAATTACAAAACGCTATTCACATTCTAGTAAGTGTGACTAATTTTCTTAGTCTTGTTTGGTAATCACTAATTTAAAAGAAGGCCGCGAAATTATGATTCAAGGAGAAACATTAATAAATTTTAAACAATAATATAAAAAGCTGCCAAAATAAATAACCTACTTTTGTGTAAAATATATTAAATATATACTATCTGAACTAATATATTTATCTAATACAAAATACAAAATCCTGTTATATATGTACTGAGGTCTAGACTTGTAGTCGGGTGTTAGCTGTTTCAGCCTTTGCAACTCGTAAGTTACAAAAATATCCGTGGACTAGTTATGAGAGAGCGGATAATCATGGGTATTAAGAATGACGACAACTGCGATTTTTTTCTGAATGCATTCTGAGAAAACAATAAAGCGTACGTCATTGTAACCCTGAGATGTCAAACCAGGGTTACTTTTGTCTATCACAATTTATAGATTTATATTGTTATATTGTTACTTGAGATCTGACTTCGCATGTGTGCCAATATTTGAATTAAAACTATTTAATACTATCACACATACAAATGTAATATGCAAGAAATTTAAAAAAATTACTGATAATCCAAACTCATTATACGTTACCGATTAATTTATGGAAACGAAAAGTGGGTGACTCCTACTGACGTTAGTGTCACCGATGACGCCATGTATGGTTGCGGCGGCGTTGCAGCACGTGCGTCCTTGAAATTGCTCCTAGAACGCACCGACCCACCTCAGATTGCACGTTTTTCCTTCCTCTTCATCTTCGGCGGTCTCTTCAGTCAATCGGTAAACTCGCGTCCGACGCGATCCTCGCCAATGTATCCGACTTACCGTTCGTATCCGCGCCCGGTGCACGGATTTCATTCAGATCGTAGTGGAATGTTTTACAGATTCTACGATCGCTATCGAATATTCAACGATCGGCGTACCCGACCGTTTCCATTCAGATTTTATTGTAAGTTCTTTGCCTGCTCAAAAGGCAAAACTAAAATGACCTATGGAGCTGTAAATTATTTGGCATTTTATTTAGTTCAAGAAATTTGTTGTCAGAAAATAGCGCGTGAGAGAAAGGCAAATCAACAAATCAATTTCTAAAAATATTTCTTCAATCAAATGATCAAAAGCATAATTACGCTAATCAAGCGTGTACAAAACCTTGTCAAAATAGAATTTATAAGTTTTCTCTATTTTTTTAAATTTTTTTATTACATAAGATAGATGTTTTAATTTTCGAAGTTGTTAAACAAAACTCACAGGGGAAGACTATGGCGTTCCAGTACTGACAGTCCGCAGTGTAGACTTCTGCATCGAAGAGAACGGCGAGAATCATCGGACATCCAGATATGAGCTGATGACCCGTCATGATGACAAAGCGAGACTTGTTGTCAGACGTGGTCAGGAATTTTATCTGCATCTCAACTTATCCCGGGACTACGATTATTCCATCGACGGGATTTCTATCGTCTTTACTCTGGATGGCATCGAGAAGCCGCAATACGGACACGGAACTCTGGTGGCAACCGCTCTGCTCAATTTTGACGAGATTTCCGAAGCTGCCTGGCAAACCACCATAGTTGCCCTAGAGCCGAACTTTTTAAGAATAAAAGTAAGTTGGATCTTTAAACTTCTTATTACTTTTCACAATTTGATTTTGAAGTTTTTGCATGTAAAAAGAAAAAGTGTCTAACAAAATTGATTGCTCTTAGGTTGTGCCATCCGTAAATGCGATTATAGGCAAATGGAAAATAGAAATCGATACCAAGAACAAACAAACCGAAGGCGCTGTCAGTTATTCGGTGATTCAACCATTCTACTTGATATGCAATCCATGGTGCAAAGGTATATATTGCATTTCTACGTTTTTTTCAATAAGATCTTTCAATAAGATCTCAGCATATTGGAGATTTTATAGAATATTCTCCTTTCAGACGATATTGTATATCTGGAGAACGAGGCCGAACGCCAAGAGTATGTACTGGCAGAGGATGGTTTGATCTGGCGTGGCAGTCACAATCGTATGCGACCCACCGTGTGGAAATACGCACAATTCGAACGAGATATTCTGGACTGCGCCTTACATCTGATGAACCAAGTTGGCAAAGTTCGCGTAAACGGCAGGAACGATCCCGTTGTCATAACGCGATGTCTGTCTGCGGCGGTAAGCCATTCTATAGAACTTCTTTCACGAAAAACGAGAGAAGCCAAACAGTATCTTGTTCGGACTAGATTTTCGTTGTTCTCAAACGCGCTACCGTATTTTAGGTGAATTCTCCTGATGATAACGGAGCCGTGATGGGAAATTGGTCAGATGATTTCGGAGGTGGTACACCACCTACGAGATGGATGGGTTCGCAGAAGATACTCCAACAATATTACAAGACGAAGAAACCGGTCAAGTACGGACAATGCTGGGTCTTTTCCGGTGTGTTGGCGACCGTTTGTCGCACTCTGGGTATACCTTGTCGAGTAGTAACAAATTACTCGAGCGCGCACGATACTCAGAGCAGTCTGACTGTGGACTACTTCGTGGATGCTGAAGGCAAGGTCATGGAAGAGCTTAACAGCGATACTATATGGTATGTTTGAGAGACAATTATTTTAATTAGTAAAAATAAATAAAAAATAAAATATATGATTTAAAATAGAATTTTTGTATTTTTTATCATGAAAGGAATTTCCACGTCTGGAACGAAGTGTGGATGAAACGACTGGACCTGTCGCCTGATTGTTCGGGATGGCAGGCGATTGATGCGACTCCTCAGGAGCTGAGCGAAGGCGCATATCATTGCGGTCCAGCCTCCGTGGTCGCTGTGAAAAAAGGAGAAGTTCTGCGTCCCTATGACAACGCGTTTCTCTTCGCCGAAGTGAACGCTGATAAAGTTTACTGGCGGTATAATGGACCTACTCAGCCGTTGAAACTAGTTCGCAAAGATATGTATGGGTAAGTGTAAAATATATGTGCTTCTTCATAAAAGAAATGTCTATTTTGTTAATACATGTCAATAGTTTTCAACTACGAAATGCAACTGTCATTAGATTAATCATAAGTAATCGAGCGGTAATGATTTTGCAGCATTGGTCAACTAATCAGCACGAAAGCGGTCGGAAGATGGACGAGAGAGGACATCACACACACTTATAAATATCCAGAAAGTAAGTAACTTGTGACAAAAATTTTTTTCATCAAGCTGCAGCTGAAAGAAACGAAATTCTTGATAGGTACTTATCGCCAGATAATAGTCGTTAACCCTTATTTTATGACAATTATTTCTTGTGATAGAGTCTGACGAAGAACGGGCTGCCATGCTGAAGGCGCTGCGTCAAAGCGAGTCTTTGTTCAGTCGTTATTATCTCAACGAGGAGTTTAATGATGTCATGTTTACTTTTGAACTGCGCGATGATATCATAATCGGACAGCCATTCAGGTACTTAATGTATATCAATTCAGACAATTGATTTCTTATTAATTATTTTCTTACAGTTAATATTAACGACTTACTGCAATTCAGTAAAATATGCTGTAAGTAAACCTGTAATATTTATTTAGATCTGTTTTTATTTTTGATAGCGTTGTATTATTGATAAAAAATCGAAATTTGTCGATGGAATACCATATATCCGCGATTTTGAGAGTGGAAACTGTACTGTACACTGGTCGGGTGGGTCCGCCAGTGAAAAGACTGAACATCGATAAACTAGTTCGACCAGGAGTGCTCGAAGAAATTCGCATGGACGTTTCCTGGAAGGAATACGGTCCGAGATTGTTGGATCAATGCGCTTTCAATATCGCCTGTCTTGCTACTGTAAAGGACACGAATTTCGAATACTTCGCTCAGGATGACTTCCGAGTTAGGAAACCTGACATTAAAATCACGGTAATTACATTTTAATAAAAAAAATAAAAAAAGACGGAAAATAGAAATTTAACTAAAATATTAAAAAAATGTGAAGAGATTTATAAGATTTATTAAATTTTGCGATGCAGTTGCTCAGCGATGCAGTCGTTGGTCAGACTCTTGAAGCTACGGCCCAATTCCGCAATCCGTTGCCGATTCCTTTGAAAAAGTGTAGATTTCTCATCGAGGGTCCTGGTTTGGACGAACAATTGAAAATAAAGCTATTGGATTCCGTCGAAGTAGACGAGGAAGCCAAATGCACCTTCTCTATGATACCGAAGCTGGAAGGACGTGCTAGGATAGCTGCAAAATTTTATTCGAGAGAATTAGAAGACGTCGACGGGCATTCAGATAATTTTATAGTTAAACCAGCGAAAATAATTAGTAACTATGAATAATTACGTGAGATTGTTTTTGATAATTTAGAAAATAGTAAAGTTTTTAACTTGTCGTCTTTGTATTTTATTATTAATGTTAATCATGCGATACATAATAATTTTCTCGTGACTGTAGCAAGAAAAAATGTAGTATATTGTAGAGATATAATTAGGTATACTTATATAATTGCTGAATGCCAAAACAAAAATCAAAACTATAATATAATAATATAGCGTATGCGAATAATTTATTATCTTCTCTGCCAGTTATCACCTATGTATTTATGTGTTCATAGAATGTATGTGAATCGTAACACATTTATATATACATATGTATATGTTATATATATATTTTATATATAAAAATAATTCTCGACATGTATTTTCATATCATGTTTTATATTTATGTTATCAATTCTGACGAATTGCAAACTAAATTTCACGGTTACGACCGACCTTAATGATAATCGTCACTAAGCCAGTTGATATTCAGCCGACCGATCGGTGTCAGGAATCATTCGCGGTCACATTTATCTCCGTAAATTGTGAATTGCTTAACGGACGCGGATGTCATTGAAATAACGACGGGGAACATCGTCATGCCGCGCGTTTTACGCGATCTCGCAGAGAGGAGAATCCCATCGCGGCCATACTGTCCCATTTTCTGTCGGCTCATATCGGCATCGCGGACCCGATGACGAATCACGGACGTTTAAGGTGAAATGTCGGTTACTTTCAAGGAGCGACAGCACGAATGGGGTACCGGTTCGTCCCGCGGCTTCCGCGGTGGGCATCGGTAAAAAATTCAATCGACAGAGACTACCTGGCGGTCGATATTAACGACTGGCAATCGAGAGGGTCGCTGTGGCGAGTGCGTGATTATTCAGAAAAGAAGATGAAGAGAAAGAACAGGGGCGGAATATACTGGAATTTGCGATAAGAAGCTCTTTTAGATCTTAGATCTTTAAATAACTTTATAACTTTTTTCTCGTCGGAGAGAAGTGTGTACGCACTAAGTAAAGAGTTTTAAGATTTCTCGAAGATTACATTTTTAAACAACAATTTTAAAATGCAAAAATTTAATTAATTTAGTTCTTTAATGGTTGTAAAATTAAAATACGTTTACTCTATCTTAAATTGAATTCTACAAAAGATACTTCACATAGAAAGAAGAAAACAATTTACTTTGATTCTTGCTTGTTACGCTTTTGAGAAGCTTCCAAAACTCATCAGCTTTAAACTGTAGAGAAATTATCATTCGCTCCTGAGGAAGAAGAAGAAGAATTTTGCGCGCGCGCGCGACAGCGGGGGGGAAGAGAAAGAAACAAAAAGGGAATGTGGATGATGATGAGCTTTGGGCTGATACGAGGCAAGGCTGACGCGAACGATGTATCACCATCCGGGAAATTAATGTTGAAATATAGGCCTGAGTGAACGATACGCGGCGCCCAGGCAGCACCAATGGGGTTCAAGGAGGAAACGCGCGGTGGCGATGAAGAGGATTGCACGGGGGGAGACGAGGTTGTTACGAGATCGATTAATGAATCGTCGGGCGAAATAGTAAGGTGGCGAGAGAATACCGGCGAAGCAAATTGGACAGAGAGTTGAAGGGATGAGTGATGAAAGGGAGCACATTGAAGAAGTGATCGGAAAGCAAATGTGAATAGGTGTTCTGAGATTTTGTGTATCCGATCGCGAGTAAAGCTTTATATCTGTCTTTTTTAAATACTCCTGAAATAGTCAGACCTCTATTAAATCAAAGAAGAACACGAGTCGAGTAAAATTTTGCTGTTTGTATTTTGATTTATATCAAACCGCTACACACATTCTCTAACATCTTATAAATCAAGACAAGGATTTTTATATCATATCTACACGGTTTTCACAAAAGATTTCTTCTTCTAAACCGGCTCTCTCTTTCCAACAAAATCAGTTCTTTTATGCCAACGTATTCAAACGAGACAAAAGCCTGATTAACATGCGACAGAACAACGAAGCGCGTCAGGCGGAGCAAAAAAATTGTGGAGGAGGACGCAGAATATAGAGAAAGAGAAAGATATGCGGAATGATAGTGCGATATGTCTAAATACATAACCGTGACACGTGATGGACGTGTTGCGGCCCCTGTCTACGGGGGTCTCGACGAGCAGAGGCCCCGATCGGGGCCTGCGCGCGGGCTCAGGACCAGCGGCACCCCGCTACGCGTTATGCATCAACACCCGGGATCCATCCCATTATACCTCATCAAAACAACAAACACGCCTTCCACGCTAAACCAACATCCCTTTGTTCCCATCGAATCCCGCGTATCCATCAGGATCGCCGCGCGAAGGATGCACGTCAGTGACGCGATCTCTTCGACGGGGGGTCCTTCAGGTGGGAGGGCAAGAGGAATTTGAGGAGAGATCTCCGTGAAATGTTATTAATGCCGCGGGGTCAGAGGGATAAGCACACTCGGGAAACGTCGTCCTGTAGATTTGTACCTGTCTTCGTCTCGTCTCGCCTCGCCTCGCACGAACGACGAAAAGACGTTGATTCGTGATAGAAAAGCGCATGCTGCGATATAAATAATCTGAATACTTCGGCGTACAGTGAATAAGAAGGAACCCCACTGCAAAGGGATTGGGAAAATTAGGCATCAGCTTGGGAATTTCTCAAACAAATTATTCGAGAGAACCGAAACAGCTCGATTATTTCAATTTGTAGAGGCAAAAATATTTTTTATATTGAGAGGATTATAATAGGTAGCTGTTACAAGAAAATGTGATATCAAATAACACACATTGACATCATTGATTTCGCATGATGTTTGACACTTAATGAGACACAAATATAATAAAATAAAAAAAAGATAACGTGTAGGTTTAACGTATTAATTTATTTACGAAATCAAACTTGGGTGCAATGTTTGTCGGTGATGTTCATGATACTAATGCAGTTTGCTGCTCTTAGATGGCAGCACGTATGATACTTGCAGAAAAGAAGTATATTTTCGGCGGTATGTAATACGTTATATAAGCTTGTAGTAGTATATTTTATTTTTCAATAAAAAAAATTAATTATATAAGTGGGAACGTGTATATAATATTTTATTTCAAACAGTAAATTTTAATAGTATTTTGTATTTAATAGTTTTTATTTAAAACAGTAAGTTTTAATAGTAATACATTTATCATTATGCAAATTGATTTCAAATTATAATCAAATAAAACAATTTTACATGTATTAGCATTAGTACAAAATTTCTCGTAGTTTTTTATAAGAGAGAAATTTTTCACACTCTTTTATATACAAACGAAGACGGTTTTTAAAAATGTCGAAATCGAATGAAGTCGATCGATCAACAGCAAGACTCGATTGTAGGCATCGAGAGAGGCATGACAGTTTATTGCCAATCATATACAACCATAATCGGAGAAGGCATCGAATTCGCGTGACCCCAATAATCCATAATGACTCGTTATGGTCGACATGTCAATCCAGCCACATATCTTGGCCACGCATCCTCCTTCCACCGTTTATTAGGCGATTAGGCACTTTGCAGTTATCGCGCAACAAAATGTCCGTTTGTCCATTAAGTCTATATATATATATATAGTGATGCTTTCTAATTAACAGATCAATTATGCATGTTATACTCTCATCGGCAGTTAAAAAGATAAATAACTATTTTTGAGATGTATGTTTTTTCTCGTACGTATAACTTTACGATTAGTATTCAAAGATTTTGCAATAGATAGAACATGTAGGACATGCGCGAAAAAAATTTTGTAGTGTAATTCAAGTGTGCGTGCGTGTAGCACGGGAATTAAGCATAAATGCAATATAGCTTTAAATTCGAATAAGAATAACGCAAAAGATTACCATCGGTCGTTTTTCTTTCAATCTATTCCGTAGCGTTATGTGAGCGCCATATCAAGGAGAGAGTATTGTACATTTTATATTAATTAAAATATTAAACGCGCGTGCTTCGTAGAAAAACGGTCACACTAATATTGCATTCATGGCTGATGTTATGTCTTGACTTGTCGTCAGAAAAACTGTTTGCAGTAAAAGTTGTGAAATGAGAGCTCTTGCGTTTTGTTTGATTGCTTGCTTTTGATGAATTCACTTAATAAGACTGAAATAATAATTGAATTTCATCTTACATTCTGCAATTTGCAAAAATGTGCATTACATAAGTGTGTGTCTAGTGAAACTACATGCATGTCAGTTTAAAGCAGTTAATGTAGGAAGGGTTGACTTTGGAATCACGTTCGTTTTCTGTCAATCTGCTTTCACTATCTCGGTTGAGCTTGTGACTGACACTTTATTATTTGCACTTCTGCTACACGGTAACATCCTGCCATCGGGTTTGCTCAAACAAAGGATAACGAGTGCGAACCCGACTGCATAATGACAAAGGGCGTAGTAATTCGGCGGATTAGAAAATAATATCGTATATCCCTACGCAGATTCTCTGTGTTATATCAAGGTTAATCGAGATAAATCTCGAACGTAACAAAGATTCCTGTGTTTCCAATTACAGAGTAGTCTAAAATAAATATCGAACTCACTTTCTGATATTCTGGTAAACCATATTTCGACTGATAAAAGGAGGTGAAGGCTGAACGAATAATTTCACACGAAGGAATAATTTCTTCGGCTACATCTATGCAAATTTGCGGTATCGAATTTGGAGATCCAATTTCCATAGGCACGTCCGCAAGAGAAGCAGGATGTTTACATAGGTAAAGCCAGCAGTTGCGAGCGTATTTGCACGAGGATTTCCCCGGCGAATCGAGCCGCAGGGCGAATTGGATACTCCGTCGACTCGTCCGTATCGTCGACGAAGGGCAGCGGTGGGACTCGGGATAAGGGACTTGTAGGAGGGATCTCTTCTGCGGTGGGAAGGGAGGCGAATAAAAAGGGGGCGAGAAATGGCGCGGATGCCTCATTACGCATGCACCCCCGGTAGAAGGGTCCGAGTGAGTGAGTGAGTGAGTAAGTGACTGACTGACTGACGTACCTCCTCGTCACGCATACACTTACAAACACGCGTCCACGTGTGCGGACACGCCTATTTTGTCGAGGAGCTCGCGAGCAGCCACCGTGTCTGGTCGTGGTATGAATATTGCGGTAAACACCGCGTCGTCGGTTTTCATTTCCGCGCTACATTGATGCGGAAAAAATTCAGGTATGAAATACGTTGAAAAATCTGAGAAAAGCATCGCAACGCGATTCAAGTATTTTATAGAAATTGTAAAATATAGAATTGTGGAGAATTGGAAAAAATGCTTTCATGTGTATTGTAAGGATGACGTAAAGTTATCTCTAAATTATCTTTAATCATTGCATATTTTGTGTTTACAAAATTTAAACATTGAACTCATTTCAATATTTTTTATCCAAATTATTAAAAAATTATATTAAAATTATGTTAAAAAATCTGTGACATTTTGAATTTTAATCGTGTCAATCGTGCTTAAGTTCGAGTTTTACTTGAGATGTCTATCAAAACTATGTAAGACACGAAAATACAAAGGACGTGTGTACACGTACATAGTGTGTATACAGCAATTCCAGCGAATCCGCCACTAAGGCGCGTCTCGGTCCGCCCTCTGTGCAAACCAACTCCTTTCTTGTCTCTCTACCTCTCTTCTTATCCTTCAACCCTCGACAACCTTCTTCATCGTTTCCATCTCTACCCTCGTGACGCCCTAATTGCGCCACCCCTGGCAGCTAGTCACTTTACCATAATCTCCTACATAATAGGGTCTCAGTATGTGTGCGCGCGAACGCGCGCAGCAACCCCTCAGTATTCTCTCTTCGTGCACGTTTGCTTATTCGGGATTGCGTTGCGATCGAAGACTCGCTCTTTGTCGACTCTGGCAGATCTTCGCGGAAATTGCTTCACCGCGTGTATACAGATCTTTTCACTCTGAGGGTGAAGTTGTGCCGATAAATACATTGGCTCTTTCTTAACGCCAATTACGCAAGTTAAGAGACATTTTTTGACATTGCAGGAATGAAAGATATAAAGAGATTTTTTTTAGCTTAAAACTTTTGTAAATTAAACATTTGTAAATTAAACATTTATATATATTATCACTTTAAAGTTTTATTTTCATTGTTGAGATAATGAAGATAAAATATTGAAAATAATTTGTAATCACATTGTGATATATGCAATAATTGATCGAATTATGTAGAACAATGTAAATAAAATGCCATATCAAATATTAACTATAATAGCGTCTAGAATGACAATGGGAACACTATAATGGATGTGACAATAATAATAGACTGTCTGGCGAGCGTCGACGAGAAGATTAACAGGCCTCTAACAAAGTAGCTGATGGACCATCGCCATTGAATGTTTCGCTGTCGGCGTCTGGATCTTTTAGAAAGAAGATCACTTCCTGACTAGATGTCTGCAATTACGATCCCAATTACGATGCATAATGGCGACACACGGTGCGCGATCGGTTCACAATTGGCGGCAATTTAAGCGACAAGCGATTAGGACACGCGAACCATAACGGAAGCACGGCTACCACGTCACGCCAATTATATACTCGCCATTTTTCGAGCAAGTCGCGAAGTGCCATTGTCGTCAGAGAAAAGAGAAAATCGGACAATTTTTTGCGGCCGAATATTATGCCGGCGGGCTGTCAAAACCTGTCATTTTGCGTTCGCGAGTCTAACCGGCTTCGGTCTCGACGTAATAGGGCCCCGATCGACAAAGATGGCCGACACAATGGTCGCATATAACCGGCCGCGCGGTTCTTTAAGCAGTTTAGCAGCCGCCTTAAACGAAAATCTGTCCGCCTGTTAAACATCGACACGCGATTTCATGGCATCTGTCGACCGTTTTTCGTAATACTCGATAACTAGAAAAAATCAGCCTTTGTCGGTAGCAAACCGCGCTAAAAACGCGCACTGCCGACATATATTGGAAGACTGCACAATTCTTAGATCGAATTTAGTGAATTCGTAATATCCATAATTCTGAAAATTTCAAATTATTCGATCTATAAGTTTGAGTTTTCGAAGTCTGAAATATAGATTCTGAAATATATAGATTCTCTTAGCTTGTAGAATAACTAAAAGTTTTACTATGTAAATTATTAAAAAAGTTGAGTTTTAATTAAACAAAAATATGTATACATGTGAAAACCATATATATATATATACATAGAAATATATATACATATACTCTGATTCTTTTGTAAATAGTTCTAAATTAATGAGATTTAGCTGAAACGCGTATTATTAACGTAAGAGGATCTGGCGATGATCTCCGTTCGACATCTCTCTCCTACATCCTGGAAACTCATCCGGAGCTAATTGCAGCCCTTTCGCGCGTGATTACACGACGACCCATTAGCGGCGAACTGATCGACGCGCGGCAGTAATAGACACGCGGCGGTTGCTAAATCCTCGTAAAGTTGGGCTCTTCGGGATCGAGGGTGCTTCCGAAAATCGTGCGCGAGAGGATAGCTTTCAGAGCCGCGTCCGCTCGTCTCCGGGGAACAGCGGGGAGTTCGAAAACAGAGAGGGACGGTTTGCACACTCGGTTGACATCGAGATTCAGCGACGTGTCTAATTGGAGCCACTTTAACCGCGAGGGCGGGCAGGATGGGATAAGCCGTAAGCCATCCACTGCTGAGAGATCATCCCCCGGGCTTATAACCGCCGGGGAGATATTCCGCGGACCTCTCCACTCTCCGTGGTTACACACACGAAATGTTCTCTTCTCCCTTCTCTAACATTTCTGATCGCTTCCCTTCTCGTTATATATATCCTACAGCGAATCCGGCGTAAATAATGTCGATTATCCCCTCGGCAATTGTTTTATCGACCGGACTGTCCCGTTCGAGGAGAAATCTACGAAGAGAGCAGCGAGGAAGCCGAAGGGGCTGACGCTTCTTTCCCCTCGGACAGACCATGGCACGGGCCGTGGTCAGATTTACGAGTGACTAAAAACGGGGGCTGGCGAGGACTCGTAAAGTAAATTTGCTTGTTCTCTCGTTTGGTCCAAAAAAATGCTCGAAGAGAGACGGGAAATCAAATGAAGGTATCTTAAGTTTATCTTTCTTTAACAGTCAGAACGTCTGTATATATATATATATATATATATATATATATATATATATATCTTTATATACAAAAAAATTCGCCGTTTTTATTTGCTTCTATCTATGCTCGATCCTTCTTGATTTCTTATCTTTTTCTAATTTAAAAAAAAAACATCTTCTGTAATTATGACTTTTTGCATGCAGTCAAAATGTCGTGTATAACGATCACATTATTAATTTTCGAGATTCTCTTAATATTCCCAGTCCCCAACCGGAGATCGCTTGATGGAACTCGCTTTTTGCCTCCCGCTAATTATGAAATTACCCGGGAACGTCCCGCATCGCCGAGTTTCTCGCCCGTTCTCCTTTCCGTCTTCTGGAGCGATATTTGAGCGCGAATTATGCCGGGTACTCTCTTCATCCTCCTCATTATTCCTCTCTTCGTCCTTCTCTCCTTGTCGTTCTGCCGACCGACCTCATCCTTCGCGACCTTTCTCTCCTCGTGGCGTCGAGAAACTTATCCGGTTAATGGCCCGGCCTTGTTCCGTAACATTCGTGAAATTCACAGGCTATTTTGGACACGCCCGGCGAGTTATGCTAATTGATTCGCAAGATTTAAGTTGTAAACAAGAGATCTTACACACAAATAACTAATATCAACATATTGACAACAGAAGCTGAATACAATTCTATTATTTAAAAATTAACAAGCACCTTTAATTTACTAAATAACGTCATGAATAAGAGCTGAAAGTTTTATTTGCGTATTGTGTACAATCACATATTTGTCAGTTGTGACACATAATTATTATTCTCTCCAAGATTGTAGAATGTATTTTTACTTTGCACGTTTATACCTTAAAAAGTCAATGAATTTGATAATTACGCAACCATCGAATGTTCCATGCCTCGATAAGCAGCCATAACGATACCACAATAATTACAGCTCGGCAGCAGCGGCGCGTAAAAAGAGGGTGGCCACTTATATATATAAAAAGCAGATTGAGCGGCTGAAGGAAAATGACCGGAGGAAAAGTCGAAGTGCTCGTTCGTGTCGTTCTGCGTCCTTCTCCTCTCCTGCGCATCACCCTGCGGGTCTTAACGACTAAATAAGTCCCCTCAATTAAAAAACTAATTTCGATTAGAGTCCCCGGGCGGCCATTTGGCATCGTGTAACTACATCCCGCAGGATAGCAACGGCGAAGGGTTGGAAGGATGGAAATCGCTGAGTGCGATATGACCGGCACGACGAAGAGAGGAAAATTATATAATCGGCGTTACTTTTTTATGCCGCGACTTCTGTTCGTCATTGTTGCGTTTTATCATCCACTACGGTAGCGCGCATTAGTGACGCTTTAACAATATAAAGAGACATCTGATGGCATTCTGGACTAAAAAGACTCCGCATTTTACTGATATATTCTTCAAGAGAGAAAAGAAACAAAAAAAAATCGAGTTTTTATTTTCTTCATCAGGCTGAAAGAACTTCTATGTGTTCAATGTATACAATAAAATATATTTTACAAAGAATCAAAATAAAAAATGTGAAAAAATTATGTTTTTATTAACTTTATTTAAATATGTTTTTATTAAATATTCAAATATGTTTTTTTCAACTATTTTTGAGCAATTTATTCAAAATAAAAACAAATATAATAAAACATCACGAGAAACTTATTCAGCGATGATAATAATCGCTAGTTAAATGTAAATCGAATATAACACGCTATTATAAAATCTAGTTTTTTTTCTCACGAAGAAATTTTTGAGGAGATTAAGTACTTAATCCTGCTTTAACGAAAGATCATTTTTCATGACTTTTTCCCCCGTATTTTCCCTTCACTGCGTTTCCCCTCGAGAATACGCAGAATTTTCTACTTCCAATTCGAGGAGAAGGAGGGGATGCATATGCACTTATTTATGTCCGTATTAGTATTTATGTTAGTATTTATGTAGGTGCACACCTACGGTACCCCGCGGCTCTCAGGCGTGGACGCCTTCAGCCGCTATTTGTTATTCTAATGTCGCATTATATATTTGTTTGGGCGTGGGCGGTTGAAACCCGAAGTGTGAAACACGTTGTAACGCCGGTCCTCCTGGAATTCCATCCTCCCGTGAGGCTCACCCACGTGACTATGGGCTTTGTGCTTGAAAGGATTTCCGTCGATTCGCCTATCCGCTCAACTGGTCTCACTTTTTTCTCTTTTTTTTTATCTTTTCAATAAAAAAGCGGATTTATCTTTCTACCTCGCGCTCTCCAGATTTACCACGTTTACGATTCATTTCTTCTTAGACACAAAACATCTCGATGATGAGTGATAATAATAATAATAACATCAATAATGTCGAGAGAGTGAGAAAGAGAGAGAGAAGTATAGTAAATCGTAGTTTTAACTTTAGCTTATCGAATTAACATTTCAAATTGTTTGTTCAAATACAGCTACAGAGAAAGTTTTATGATTGATCTCAAAAAATTTGTAGCCGTTACATTTCCAGCTATAGAATCCTGAGCTTAACCACAAAGTTTTGAGGTCAATTTGTAGCCTAGTCACAAAATTCTGTCTTTTTTGTGTCTCTGAGACGATCTTAGAAAGTATATTACAACAGCTTCTTGTTCAAACTTCTTTACACATAGTAAGTACTTGGCATATAAAAATATTAAATTCACGTTTAAATAATCACAGAGGATACAAACAAATATAGCCTCATTGCATTTTTTATATTTCTCTTTTTTTCTTGCGTTATATATTTAAACATTATGTTAACAACATTTATTCCGTAATCATCTTATTTGACACTTATCTTTCAATATATTTTCGATCAAGCAATTAATAATATTAATCAAGCGATGGATGCTGCTTTTTATTAACTCACCCACTCACTTGAAATGTCGGAGGAACTTTGCGAAAATGGATTAGTCTATTACCGCGACATAACATTTTATCTTCGGTTCGCTCATAAATACGTGCCGCGTGAAAGATTCAGTATTGCGGTATTTCCGAGAACATCGTTGTTCAATTCTTACCGATTTTCTGCGATTCTACTTGACGACGACGGAGAGACGATAATAGCAACGACGTCATTTTTATCGTGGAAACTATAATTCGTTCTTATTGCGCGTTTTCTGCAACGATCATCTGGTAAGAATCGAAGATAAAAATACTTCTCGGATAAAAATATATTTTTTGCATACTCTTCAGAAACGTTTGGTAAATTGGCGCGCGTACTTACAGTCGGTGTAACATTCCCACACTAACTAACGCGAGTTAAATTACTGCTATTTTTATTTTCAGACGATTTGGACGTTTAAATTATGTTGAGTACCGTTCTTGCTAGTTGCGTATTTTAAGTGAAGATGTATTTTAAGATATCTACCGAGCAGAATGCCATCAAATTGAGCAATCAGCCAGTAGAAGACAAGTAAATTAATGAAGCAATTAAATAATCGCGTTATCTCTTCTCGAAACATATTACTCTCGTATATGTTCTTTTATATATATACTATACGTGTACATTGGCGCGCGTGGACCTAGATAAGCATCGTGCGACGCTTATATCGCGCTGGGCCCCGGCGATTGCCGTGGCAGGTAGATGATTCCGAATAGGCCCAAACGATATACCTACCTATACCTACCGGCGTGTCACGCTTATGCGTAGCAGCAACGACTTTAGCAGGTAGGTGCGTTAGTATATATGATGCGGTCCACCGCAAACTTAGGTACGTATTTAAGCCTTTCCGCTTAAGGGTTCTCATTTTTGAACTCTCGAAACTGAGATAGCACACACAATTAAGCAGTCGCGAAAAATTTACTCTTTTCTTTCTAAATAATTGATCTAAAACGTATACATAATGTGCATCACAATCAATTTATTTATGTGTAATTGTATGCGTGTCAAAAGGTGATAGATTTTTGTATATAATGACGAAGCAAGTCTTCACGTTATGCGCTTATTGTTGGATTTTTATGAGAATATAGCAACATAAGATGGTCATCAAGATTGATCGATTCACGATACGTTGCAATTTATAAAGAAAAACAAGTTTTGTCAGCATTTTCTTCTCAGATACTTTTAGGTACTTTCGGGATCGATTTCGTCTCTGTTGTAAGTCATTTAAATCGAGTTAAACGGCACACAGTCTCACCGTATGCCCCATATGTTGTTAATTCTCATATATCCACATCGTCACAAGAAAAAGAGCGGGAAGGCGTCAATGCGAACAAACATACAGAACTACTTTGAACATGATTGCAGATACACACGAAAAAGCAAGTGTTCTCTGTGTGCTCCGTCATGAGTTATTCATGGAATACATAGTCCGGTTCCTGCCCCCTTACATATGTTCTTTACGCCTCTTCTACCCTGTTGTCCTTCTCTTTTATCTTCTTCTTTTCTTTTCTTTATGCCGCGCTATTTTCTCTTTCTTGATACTTTCTCTCTGTAGTCTCTTCTTGTTTGCTTCTCTTGAACGCTTTATCATTTTTTTTTCGCCTACGCAGAATGACCCGCAAAGAAAAAGCGATCTGAAATATATATGTTTTATGCGCGTAGTTATCAGCTCTTTCACTCTAAAGAAACATCTCCGCGATTATATATTTCAATATATATAATATAAAAAATAACAATGGCTAGTAAAAATATGTCCAAATACACTCATTACACAAGTCAATCGTCGAATTAATTGACGAATATTTGATACTTAAATTTATGTTATTAACTTGATATTTACATAGGAAGATATGAAATAATGGAAAGTGTTATTGACACTATTGATTTAAATTTAAAATTTAATTTGCATTTAATGTCATATTCTCTTTTAAACCCGTTACACAATCACAGTTTTCAGAAATTAAGCAAGAACCTATTTTAAGTTTTTCTCGAAGACATAGTTTTCTCACGAGAAACGCATTCCACGAGAAACACATATACGAGTTCTCGTTTTACATGGCGTTATGTTTTACTTTCCAGAGGCTCTTAAAAAAGGGCTGGCGCCGCGACACTCTTGAACAGCAGAATTGAGTCCTCGAACTTAGCAGCCCTCGAAGTCGTCGGAAGCTCGTGTCTTTCCACAAGTCGCTGATGATGTCCCTTTTCCACTCTCCCCGCTTCCGCTTGCACTCTCTCTCTCTCTTTCTGCCCCATTCGACACAGGACACTCGATGTCTTTCCCCGACATCGTCTCCTCGTTATCGCTGCCACGAACGGCAATTTCGTCGTTATTATTAGGATCGCTCGAGGCTGGACGGGGGTGGTTGGAGAAGAACCGTGTGTTTACCCTCTCCAGAAGCTACTTGAGAACAGCCGAGAAGCTCGTGCCATGAGAGCTCAGAGTTTGTAAGTCTACTCGACTGGTTTCTGGCGAGCGGTCTTATCAAGGGAAAAAGTTCTAATGCGAGTGAAACTGATTTAAAGATAACTGGTAATAATCTCCGTTTGTTTTTTTCGCGTATAAACTATATAAGAATTTTAATTTTAATTTTTATATAGCATAGATTCGCGCACATGTCTATCAGATTCGACCTATATAGGTTCAATAATCGTTTTAAATTACATTTAAAGTACAATCTTTCTCAGAGATGATGCAGAAATGAAATTAATCAGAAATACAACGCGTGTCGCTGATCACCTGACGGCGGCGCCAATCATACATGGAGAGATCGCGCGATAGAATCAGTCTCGCTAGTGTCGGTGTATTCAGCTTTAGGATCGCCACCGAACCCGATCGTTCCGCGTGGGTGGCCTTCCACCTCTTCCAACAGCACAGCCTTCCACCACCATCGGTCCTATGGTGTGGTTACGGTGGTGTGTTCGCGCAGGCCTCTCTTCTCCTCGGATGATGAATGACTCTCGCGTACCTCCCTCCCTTGCGGCTCGCACCCTGTCATGGCCCTACCGGCTCTCCGCATCCACCTTTAGCTGAAGCGTTTATCCGCCCTCTCTCCTCTTCCTCTCTGCGCACTCCACTCTCCACCTTGATACTCCCTCCCCTCCTGCATCTCCGTCATCGCGTATCCTCGCTTCCTCTCCTTCCGCGCCAGCCTGTTCGTTTTATTTCTCGTTTATTTTTCCCACCCGCGAACCGTCGAGATGCAATTTGCATCCGAGCTGCTGCTGTTGCCGCCGTCCCAGCCGGCTGCCACGAGCAACAACTGGCGTAGAAGCGAGCGACTCATCGGGGGAAATTGTTGTCCGCAGAATTCGGAGGAAAATTTTACAATAATTTCAATTTATTTGTATTACAACATGTGCGAAGACAATACTGACGTTATCCGAATTTCAAAACGCGTTTTCCTACATACAAGTTCAGAGATATTCACAGATGATAAAATCTTTTATACTTGCCGCACGCGAGAAAATCGTCCCTAATTCCACGCTTAAGCTGTGCAGTCACAATATTCCCGTTTAACACAGCAGAAAAGATCGCCTTAAGCAGATCCACATGATTGTGAAGCGCGACGACCGTGCACGCAGTTAAGTGGATACAGTCGTATAGTTCGTTAAATGGCAAAACTTCACCACGGGTGACGACGGTGACGCGTACCGGCAAACACGCTTTGAAAGAGCACGGGAAGTGCTTCGGGATGAGGGAGAATCGTTCTGGGGAACTGGCTTGCGGTTCACGACAGACGACTTGACGACTTGCGCGCGAGCCAGTTCCTTTCCAGCTACCTGAAAGCGACCCCGAGATGAAAGAGGAGGTGGCGGTGAGACGACACGGGCTTCATATTTTATGCCTTAGGGAGTCTTTTATGCGCTCAACTACGGAAGCACCCAGCGTATCAAATAGAATTCGAAAGGTTGCTACATGATAGGTATTTTGACATACCCGAGAAATTAGTATAATAAAGGGGGCTAGGTAAAAACCTAAGTGCCTAAACACACGCCGTAAATTCGTCTTTCTTTTTCTTGCGCGTCCTGCCATTTTTCTTGCTAAGACCGAGTTGAAATTGTCTCGTCGTTTGTGGTGTGTGATAGATCGATATGTGTCGGACACATGCGACGCCTCTTCTAACGGTCCCTATTGCGTCTTCGACCGCTTTGTTCAGCGATTTTATTACCGTTCACCGTAACGTCTATCCGTCTTTTCCATCTCTCCGTCTCTCATCCCGCTTTTGATGATAATACTCACGGAATTCGATCGCGCGTTTTACCGCTCTCAGCGAAGAACATCCGCTAGTACGTGCTTCGAGTAAAAATTTATTGCAAGATACTGCGAGGCGGAAAAAAAACATTAATGTCTAAAATGTTGATGAAATGCGACAAAATACCGACGTACATGAGATACGTTTTTGTTGAGCTAATAATAGTTAAATAATAATATAATACGAAGTCTCGTAATTTCTAGACGAAAGATAGAAATCGTAATGAGGACGCTATCAGTCATGTCGCAGATAATGGAAAGGTTAGCGTAATTTTAATGTAACGATGGAAAATACGGGAGTTAATGTCAAATAAAAGCTATACGATAGCCAATCAAGTAACTCTTTCAGAGATATGATCTTTTTCGCGCAAATTATGGTGTATACGACTGACATAAACGATCGCACACTGTCGACGAGGAGATTACATCCTTTCAGCAAAGTTCTGATGATTATTTTTGGCACAATCAATTCTCTCAGGATTTGTGAAGGTTTTTAGTTTACGTATCTCACTGTCTTCGGAAAACAGTTCAAATAAATTCTCTTCACGCTATCGCTATCTTCTTCAGAAAAATCAACGCAACATAGAGTGCACTTCCGTCAGAAGATATAACAGCATATATAATACTTAAGTCAATTGCAATAAACTGCGGCTATTTTTTTCTAATGAATGCTGTTGTTTATATTGCACGCGAATCAATTTTCGTGTTCGATCAAACAACGTTGAGACACTGGTTAAACTTGCATGACAACGAACTTTGATTACATAACTATTAACTCGAACGTTTTTCCAATTTTCTCCTTACATAAAGCAAATTGTCCAATTAAAGAGAAAACATTTATAAGCTGAGCGCGGATCTAAGTGCTCGTGTTAATCAACAGACAACGAAGTATGCGATTCTTGCTCTCCGCACCCCTATTCTACGCCACTGCGCGGTGGAGGTACATACGTACGAACGCCGGCCATCCGGCGTGAGAGGTCGATCGATCTCTTTCGTCGTTGCACGGCCACCGTGTCGCTGCCACGTTACTCCGGAGTGCCCAGCGTCGCCGTGTAATAGTCGAGCTGGTGGGGAAGATAGTTGTAGTTGGTGGTGATGTGGAGATGGTGGTAGTGGTGGTGCTTTTCGGGGTGTGGCGAGCGAAGAAGCACCTTTCTCACGCACCGCCCTCACCGCATGGTTGCTGACACACTCTTGTGCCGCTCCATTATATCACGTGACCGCGGGTAGGTCACGATTTGGTAGAGAGGGAAGAAGACAAGCCCAATCGGCAAAGCAAAGCTGCCGAGCGATAGGCTCCTCCCACAGCTGATCGATACTGCGCGCGCAAGCATTGCGCTTATGTGACTGCTGCAGCATGCTGCTGTCCTCTTGTTGCGTCGTGGTGGGGCAGTCGGTGCGCGTGGGAGGAGGGACAGCAAGCCAGTGGCGATCGGGAAGTCGAGCAGCGCAGACGCGTCGTGATCGTGCGCCCTTTTGTATAAGAAATTTGTACAAAAGTAACAGGCAATAATATCGGCAATTCGGACAGTCTAAGCTCAGTAGTCAGTAGAGATCAGGTCGTAGTCAGTAGAGATCAGAGTACGTAGTGACAATTTGCGGAATCCTAGAAAATCTCTTGTGTCACCATGAATGAACCGATAACAGGATTCATAGTTGCACCGCGTGAGCAGTCGACGTGAGAGATGAAAGCTTCTCTTTTCTAGTTGCTGCAACTATCATGATAACACAAAAAATTATCTGGTGATAAGAAGAGAGAGCTGCAAAAGCTTTCTCACCTGTGGTGGTTCTCCTCTAGAAGAGGAAAGAAGAAAAGTGGAGAATTTAGAAGTGAAGTTAAAAAAAAACGCAAAGAACGATATAAAATTAACTTATAAAATAAAAAAAATTGGAAGATACTGAAGAGAGAGTCTGAGTGTCGTCGGGTGCAAGGAGGGATGCCTACGAAGGGGGAGAGGGGAACGACAGACTTCAGCATCGCGGCCATCATGGCGCCGAGGGGTCCGTCCTTCGGGCATTACCACCTGCAGGGCATTGGCAACGCTGCTGCTACTGCTGATACCAGCCTAGAATGTCCACTCGTTAACGAATTTGCCGCCGAATCTCCTCTAGATCATCGTAAGTTTTTTTTAAGACTTTCTACGAATAAAAATAATTAACAACTTTTCTGCTTACGTATCATTTAATGGAAACAAAATTGGAGTAATTTACTCTAATATTTTGGACTAAAGTTTATTTAAAGAAAAGTTTGTATTATTCTGCATTTCTTATTAATATTATAATTACCTAAATAATCATATGTGTAATTATACACACGTATATGTGTATTGATAACAAGTAATATAATGCGTTTGTACAAACAGAAAGTATATTATAATCTTGTATACATTGGGAATCGTTCTAGCTATCACTTCACTTCTGTAAAACTTAAGTGATTTATCATTAGTCAGCATTTTCTGAATTTCTATCACTAAATATGACATTGCTGATGTTATGACTGTGTATAATATCTCTCTATTTTCTTTTTCCTTTTTTCTCTTTTTCTTTCTTTTTTTTCTTAGATACTTTCAAAATGATACTTAATGACATATATACGTATATACGTACATTGACATCTCTGAGACATTTAAAATCAATTGCGACAATGGCAAATATGAGAAATAGACTGTTGCAAACGGAACGTAAGTTCCTAAAAGGAACAACAAACAAGGTTGATGGAAATGTCAGACGTTAAAGTGATAAACGCGAACGCGGCTCATTTCACACATCGCTGCCGGCAGCAATAGTCGTAAACGATGGAACGCACTTTGCAACATCGTCGTAAAACAATTTAATCGTATCTTCATGGTGTCATGAAGCCGTAATGTAGTCCGTCACGAAGACAGTTCCTAATTCCGTACAGTCGAGAACGAAAACGCGCACAAGAAAATTCATCGGGCTCCATTTTCCTTACGATTACTTCTTTATAGTGAAATAGCGTGTTCTTCCTTGCTTGAAGACTTATCAGTCTCAAGACTTTATAACAGTTTTACGAATAAATATAGAGAGTTATAAATATTTCAATTAATTTTTTTCTATTTCTGTGTGAAAAGATTGAAGATAGCTATTTTTTAAAGAAAGAATTGCTGTAAAATTAAAAATTAAAAAAAAAATGGAATTTGATAATTCGAGTTACTATGTTACCTCAAAGAATTACTTTTTTGTTACTTCCCCAATTTGTGCTAGTTTATAAATATTAAAATAGTGTTCTCTCACGATATATCGCTTTGTAATAAATAAGGCAGTTAAAATTTTTTGAATATTTATATAAATTTTAAAAGCAATTTTTAAAATCTTTACTTGTATATTTTCTAAGATATATATTATTGAAATATCACTGTGACATATCATTATTAAAAAATTCTATTTGAAGAATCAAATCATCTCGGTTGTTAGCACAGCGCAATAAAAGTCTTTTCAAGTTGCAAAAGGTTAAGTTACGGGTTCGTTTTAGGGCTAATTCAGTTTACGACTTAACGAGCTTATTTAGAGCTTGTTGGCGTAGAGTGTACCACTTCTCGGTCTGTCTACATTACGACGCGCTTTTCCATCCGACGGCCTACGTTTGTCCGAGCAAACGCGTTATTATGCGCTCGCATCTGTTAACTTCAATATTTTAATTATTAACTTATTAGGGAAACGCGTGAGCAAATATACTCAAGTCTATAATTATGTTTGTCTAATATTTGCATTTCAATTCTTAAATTAACTCTACCGTAAATCTCATGACGTGGAAAAATCTTGTGGAGCTTCTTCACTGGCAACAATGAGATCCTCGTTCTATATCAGCCTAGTTTAATCCCGGATACACCGACCTAGGATGAGTGTTGGTCGCGCACTGCATCCGTTAATTAGGAATGTACGCGATTCATCAGGCGTTAGGGGGAAAAAAGCACCGTTTGGCAACTCGAGCGATAATTAGCATCCTAAATGGCGGGGCACTCATGCATCAAGAATGCTAGGCCGCGACTGCGACCGACGAATCGCTGCCAACAAATTGCACGTAAATTTTATCTGTTCGCACTAGAATTAACGAGCGTCCGCCAGACGCCTTAAGCAGATGGTGATCTAGAGATATCGAATTCTCGAATCTTCGCGGGAATCTTCGCAGATTTATAGTGCTTTTCAGCGACGAAAGAAACTCGATGCAAATTAGATGTGGTACTTTAAGCCAAGAAACGTATACGGAATGACGAATGGATAAAAATGCTTTGTTGAGGTTCGTTAGAAGATTTTACCACCGATAAATTTAGATTAAACTGAGATCATGAGAGTAAGTTCTAAAACACACCGGTCTGTAAAATTTTACATTCTTAGAAAACTGCACACTAAAATTTCATTGTAAAAATTTCGGATATTCTTACTTCGTTATAAAAACTTGTATTGCAAAATTCGCGGAAAATATGGAGGCGGCAGAGAAAAAGATATATTTAATTGTGTTTAATTATAAAAAAGTTCTTTCTCCCGGAAGATACTTGTTGTGTAAAACAAACGGTTGTCTATTAAAAGGATATAAAAATCGTACAATATCGATAAATAGCATGCATCTTCACGAGACTATCATCATACATATACATATATCATGGTGGCTATCAGTATTGTGAAGTTATTATCACGTGTTTATTCCCTCGTGATCGCAGCATTAATGCTCGATGTTTGTGGTGTAATTATAAAATGCACGAGATAAAACAATTATAAAATCACGAGATAAAACTTATGTGTTAACATATTTCAATAAAGAAAGATTGTAATAGTTTATTTTGCTTTTCTCTCTCTCTCTCTTTCTCTCTGTTTTTTACTTCTCTCTCAAGATTTTAATATAAAAAAACTATAAAAAGAAATATAATAATGTAATAAATAGATAAAAAAATGTACGAACTCGCTCGCCTTTGCAAGGCGATAGCATCTTCTTCTGCACTTACTCGCGTCATAAATTGCGAATCAAAAAAATAAAAACAAATAATAAAAAAAAATTAAAAAACACAATTAGAGAGTGAAGAGAAAGGAGAAGATGCGAAAAAGGCGCGGCCGCATTTTTCCGCGCAACTTGCATTTCTGCGCCGTTCGCAAACGTAAATCGCACGATGTGTTTTTGTCGTATAGAGACTTGTCCGTCGCCTTTCAACCAGTAATCACATTAGCGCACTTAACGACGCCATTACGCTCGCCGCTGGCAATCCACTGGATTCTTAATCGTCGCCGCGTTCTCTTGTAGCCTCGGAGTGGGCGAGCATTAAATACCGGCTGCACGCAATTAGAGGTTCATGAGATCCGCGGTATCGCGGTATCGCTCGTCTCGAATCGTACGCGTGATCGCGTTGTCTCTCTTGCGAGTGTATTATCCTTCCGTCGTGCGAGTGACGACGAACGACATGCCGTTGAATTCTTAATGATCGCCCAGCTAACCCAGATTGATTATAGACGAGGTGATGTGTTAGTAATGCTTATTTGAATGCTCTGTTTCACTCTCTGGTTTCTTTTCCGTTTTCTCTTTTGCATCGACGAGATATCGCGTTCGTTTTTCGTTTTTCGAGATCGAGATCGGAGCGCTTTCTGCATGCGCGCGGAATCCGAAACCGGTTCGCGATACATCCGGTTGTGCGTAATTCTCTTTCGCGCTTCCTCGTCTAATTTCCTAGCTAGCGAAATCGGACTCGCTCATCCCTTTCGCGTCCGTCTCGCATGCACGAAATTAGCGGATCCGTTACAAACCGGTTTAAGTCCTCTCCCGCTCAATATGTATGGCTACCAATATAGTTTGAAGAAAAATAGTCAAATTAAGGGAATTACTGTACGAAGCTTATTAAAACTAAAAAGTTTTTCAATTTTCTTAAGTACAGGGCAGCAGAGCTGTTCGCATGAGGCAATCAGTATTGCCGAAGGTATGAATTCTCCTCGCGTTAATTTAAAAAAGTGAACACACTTCGTGTAAAAATAACACGCGAAAGTATCTCCGCGAATAATGAGCTCCAAGAATAACTCGCGTATAATTTAATTGTCATGCGAAATTGCCTAAACCTAATCTAATATCTTGACAGAGAAGTGCTGCGCACTTGATACAAACTTCTCGTTTCTCCGTTCGGAAGGTAGAGCGAAGTACGTGCAATTAACTGCGAGACGAAGTTCTGTTCGCGTGATCGAACACAAGCGGCGTGTTTCGCGATCTAAATGAAATGCAATTTATCTTTAACGCGCTTCTAATCTGTTGGCAATAATTGTAATGGCGCCGCGTTGGCAGTTTAGTTGCGAAACCCGGTCCGATTTTATATCGCGCGCTTTTTGTCGTCGTTTCCGTCGACGCGTGTCAATTATTTCTTCTCAAGTATCCTAATTAAAAGCTATCGCACTTCGCCACCGCATTGCTTTGCTATCAAACGTAAGTGCGAAATAACATGTCAGACGCATATGCATTCGATTGGACTGTAATTATCACAGTTTTTTTTAATAGTATAATATAGTTTTTTTTATAGCAACACACACGTAATTACATATGATATCACCTATGTGTTACATATCGTGTACAAATTGTGAAAATTGTTTTCCCAACGATAATCCAGCAATAATTATTAACTAAATTACACAGTTGCGTATACTTGTGTAAATCGACGAACGCGACTGAATTTGACATAACCAGAAATCAAAGCAGCTCATTCAAAGCCGAGAAGTCCACCTGATTCGCAGGAGGTATTCGATCCTGAATGAATTCGATCTCTTGGTATTTTTTTCAAACTCACGCAATTGAAACTCGGGACCCTTGCTACGGAGGGGTTCCTCTTATTCGCCGGAATAAAACGGCGATTCCCGTAACGCGATCGTTATTCGGGTCGCGCCTGTGTGTCGATCCTCCACGAGCGACGTCCTTCGAAGCCGGGTGGTGACAGGATTCTGGGTGGTCGGCCGTCGGTCTTAGCAAAAGGAAGCTGACGTCAGTAGCTTGGTCATATTTCTTCTGGCCTTAAAAGATCACGTGGAGTACGGGACCACCTTCTTGTGCACGCGTGTACGTTCGACGCAAACACACACGAGGCAAAGAGTTACTCCCTAACTCTTTCTGTGTGTGTGTGTGTGTGTTGCTCGGAAAGCTTCCGGTAGAGCATTCATCCTGTAGTGTTGCTTTCAGGCGTGCGTCTGTACGTGAGATTCGAGGCCCTTTAAGTTCTCGCCTGTGCCCGTTTTTCATGGCGACACATTGTACATGTGTGTGTGTGTGTGTGCATGCGTGTTTTATGCACTCCGTCCCAAGTTATTTGCTGTTTATTCTTGTTAACGCCGACAAAATAGGGACGTCCAAGAAGGAAAAAAGAAATCTTTTTTAACAATTTTGAAAAATACACCCTATCTATTACATATGTTTTTACCTATGTTGTGCATACTTTTTTTCTTAGCAAGTTCTGTTTGTCTATTATTCTCGGAACGGAGCTGAGAAACGGCGCATCGATATAAAGAGCTAGATTTTCAACCGGAAAACCGATTGTTCGCAAATTAACGAGCGGCACCGAGGTACGCTGCACACCCGGGGCAATTTCGCGCTGTGCGTGACGTCGCGGAAGGCCGACGACGCACTCGCGGCTCACACGCGAGAGAGACGAGCGCGCCGAGGTGTTAATTTTAACACACCGGGCTCTTTTTTCCCCCTATCAAACGCCCATCGGCGCTGTTCACGCGCGCGAACTTTTTGCGATAGACCGAACCATGTCAGTTCACGCGGTGGCGATGGCGGCGACGCAATGGCTCAATAAGAAAATCAAGCGATTTCGAAAGCGAAATAAAAGAAAATAATAAAAGGGAGTCAGTATAGCGTGCGCCTCTCTTTACACTAACTCGCGAGCGACGTGACACGCGTGCCGCAACGCAAAACTACGGACGTGGCCTCCGCAACGCATTATTATTAGCCTGTGTGCGTGTGTGCGTGAGTGCGTGCGTGCATATGCGTGTGTGCACGCAGATGTGCGCGCACGCAACGCGCGAACAGCACGCGATGCGCGCAACTACGTCTGCGTCTTTTCGCGCTTATCTGCGGTTTGCGTCGTTTCTCGCGAAATTCGCGATATTTGTTTACTACCTGTCTTGGAGGTGTGACATTGTTCTTTTTTTTAAGGTTTTTAAATTTTTGCTTACAAAAATTGTCTAGAAACAAAATTAAAGAACAAAAAACTAATAATTTAGCTTTAGAATATTAAGACACAAAGCTTTATCAAAGATATATGATTGTCTACAAAAAAAAAAAAAAAAAAAAAAAAAAAAAAAAAAAAAAATCTGGTAGTCGCTCGTAAAGCCCCGTAAAAGACCTGTCGCCTCGTCTAAACGAAATGCAAACTGCTAAGCGCGCAACGCGATGTACGAAACGGCGAAAGTATAATCGCGCGTTCGTCGTCACCGTCGAAAATTTAACGTAACCGGTTTGAGCACGCGCAGCGTTCGGACGGCTTGAGGAGAGGGAGAAAAAGCAACGAAGTCAAGTAATATCGTGAACAGAAGCCAGGAAAAGAAAACGGCACATCGAATTAGTGTCTTTCCTCGCGGCAATCGAGCGATCGACGAACGATCATCGTAACGGATCGCGCGACGATGTCGGCTGCGTTTTCTGGCTCGATGAGTCGCGTAAATTGCACCTTATAACGCATCTACTGCATCTACCTTACAGAAGCCGTTCGATTTTACTTCCACTCGAGCAGAAACCCGCTCTTCCATTTCCCGTTTCGGCGAAGAGGGAAGAAGCGCGCTCGATGACTTATTAAGTTGTTAGTGCACCAAGTTGCTCTCCACGGGAGAATATAAAGACTTCGGATATTCGCTGTTTTATCACGAAGCCATGGGACAACTATGTTGTAAGCGCAGTAAGTTTTCCGCTGTCGTGACAAACTTTTCTTCGTTACTATATGGCCAGCGAAAAGTCTTGTTAGAAATACAGAAAAAATTCCATATAATATATTCTATAATATTATATTGCTATAATATTCTTAATAACATAACAAATGTAACCATTCTTCACTTTCGGCCGAGAACACTGAACACTTGCTAATACGTATAACAGTAAATATAGTAAAATGTCTTTGCCGAAAATAGATGATTTGCATAAGTAGCAGATTAAGATGTTTGTACAAACAAAATTATTCAGCAAAAATTTTATATTTCTTCTGAACAAAACGAGTTTCGCTGTAAAAGAAAATGAAACTTTACAGTCATAGAAGCAAATTGTTTTCGCTGTCATTCACAAACATGTAACAGCAATGACAAAATTGTTGTGGAAGCAAATATATTTTTGTCCGTGCACGTCTAAATAATAAAAGAGGTGACGAAGAAAGAGGGAAAAAGAGAATATATAGTGGATTATTATTTCTCAAAACACATTTTGAAAATATTTATCGTTTCAGTTAACATTGAATGCTCTCTTAACGTGTCAGACAAATAGTATTTATGGATTCGTGATCTCAACGCGCCAAATATGGCTGTTTAATTTCAACTTCCTGCTGATATGCGATTTTTACATTAAGCAAATAAATTTCGATATCAGACAGGTGTATGTGATAAAAGCGGCGTTAAATAAAAATAAAAGAGTACAAGATGTAATAGTTTTTTCGTGTAGACAGGCAGTATGCCGCGGTAAGAGAGGGTATAGTCGCCGACCCGTTGCTTGCCGACGACAACAACACGTCGATAAATTTTCTCGGCGTCCAGCGTATGTACGTACTGGGCGCACGTGCGTGAGCGCGCTACTCGCGAACAACGACGCGGCCACGGATCCAATTTGAGATAAACGCGCTCCGGAAGACGCATTGTTTGCGCGGAATAGTACAAATTAACAGATCGATATCGCAAACCGGGCGCAATTAACGTTGTGTACACACACGGCGGCGGGGATCAGCTTTCTTGAAAATCTGACGGTTTAATTAGGCGCCGACCACCTAACCACCTTGTGGCAGATGCGGGGCCCAGTCGATTAATTAACAAGCGGCGGCCCCCGGTATCGTCCGGGCTCATCTCGCCCGCTTTAAATCGACGCGGTTTGCGATAATCGCGCGCCTGCGTCCCAGCGATTTCCGCGTCTTACCCTCTATAGCTGTTTCTGATATATTTCACAATGAATGTTTGTGGTAAAAATGAAAAATCTCCATTCACAGGGGTTCACACGTCACCGGTTAACATAGTTGCAACTGCGACAGTTGTGACCGACGAGGACGTTCTTATGGGCGATGAGGAGACCGAGAACTGCGAGGATATTTCCGATAAGATGAACGAGGATGAGGAATTGGACGTTGACGTGGAAGAGTGCAGTAGCGTTGATGATGAACCAGTTCACAGGATCATCGCCGACCATCTTTCTAGCGGTGCACCCGCGCGGAAGTACAGCGTGGAAAGTGGCGGCACGGACGAGAGGAAGCAGCGTCTGAGAACCAGCTGCAACTCCGACGAGCTGCGTGACGTCGAGTGCCACCTCGAGACCAAGGAGCTCTGGGACAAGTTCAATGACCTCGGCACGGAGATGATCATCACGAAGACCGGCCGGTAAGTGACGCGTGTTGATCAGGTGAAATGCGCGAGAATATTGAGAATCAGCTTCCATTGCACGCGCGAAGCATTTGGCGTATGGACGTGTGCGAATTCAAATGGTCGCTGAAAAGAACAATCCTTTCCAGATGTATTGCATTTAAAAAAAAAATGTTTTCCAGAACTTTTTGTAGAATTTTTCTACGCGTTTTATGTGTAAAAATTTAAAATTTAAGATTTTTAGTCTATTTATTTTCTGTTATTTTGTTTTGGCAATTTTCTCGGCAGCATACATTTGTAACTAAATATACTTAAAAACAAACAAATGTATAACCTCGACGATCGGCGAGAAGAAAGTGAAAAATGAATGATCTGTACGTACATCATATCTGAACGCGATTTTACAAGTATTTATAGTCAATCGTGAGTCGTCAACGAAGAATGAATTTAATTCGCGAGCGGAAATAGCCGCGGGTTAAAAACCCATCCCTGACGCTAAAACGTTGTCGGGAGCGGTGGCAATGACGTCGGCGTACCTGAACTAATGGATTTCATTGACTGACACTTTACGAGATATTTAAGGCACTTTTAGACATAATTTATCGCGCCCGTTTACGCACAGACGCGCGCATTTTTATAGGCATGCTAATAAAGTTGGGCCGGCGCCGCAGCTGCGCATCCAAGATACGTGACTACGTCGGAATTATGAGATATTCGTGCGCACATGGGAGAGAAAACTGTCCGAGGAACCACCGCCGGTTATGTTGATCAATGTGTATGTGCGTGTGTAACCTTGAAACGCTGCCGCGATGATCGATGCAACGCATTATCGTTTTCAAGTTCGCGATCGTGATCTTGAAACCGCGAGAATTCGTTTCTGAAAACTCGGCGAGATGCGCTGCGATCGAGATAAGCTTCTTTGCTAATTGCAAAATATCGCGCGCACAGGTAAATCGGAATGTTTTCGTTCGCTCGTGACCGGCGTCAAGATACTCGGCGAGGCGATCCAAACACGCCTTTTGGTACGGTTGGGTGCATTTTGAAAGCAGGAATTTGTGATGCTTGTTTCTTCCTCTTCCTCTTCTTCTTTCCTAATCTTGATACTTAATATTTTGCTATAAATATTGGAATTTATCCGAACTGCCACTAAAATTTCACGCCAATTACAATTTTTCTCTAAATAAATTCTTGCGGAAGGATAACTTCTAATTCACTTAAGTTTGTCATCTCATTTACAATCGAAAACACATGAATCACTCGGTCCGCTTCATTTCGTTTTCAGCCTTTTGCTACGCGTTTGCAAAGCTATGCATGCAGCGCTAGAATATTTATGCGGTGCGGAAAGTAGATGATAATCCGATAAGCTGCGCGGTTGTAACCTCGAATGTGATTGCGGATAAGCTGCGCCGTACGCAATTATGAAACGCGCTTCGAGAATTGCGCAAACAGGTGCCTTCCGAACCGCGAGCAGACATCCGGTGCGTGTGTGTATCTCCACTTATATTTATCCTAGATCAGTGTTTCTCAAAATACACATTTCGAGAGAAGTTCTAGAGAGGAGTTTTATCGACAAGAGACTCGCCTTCTTCAACGCGCGTCCGTCTTTTTACCTGATATTTATATTTAAATTGATAGTTGAGCAACAAACCACCTAAAGCGACTGCTCATGATTGCCGTTTGATACACCATCGCATTATTCGCATAAAAGCCATCTGGTATACAAGTTGATTCTTTTCGCGTGCGCACATCTCTCTGATTCTCCTCGGGGCGCGGTGTGGTCGGCTCGTCGGACACCTCCGGGCTGTTTGTCGGGTAGAAATGTAGCTGTTACTAAAGCGCAGCCTTGAAGTGTTAACCGAGATGATCAATGTCGGGTGTATGCCATGTGTGTTTGTCCAGAGCTCACTTGGATATTAGATGTACCTCCGGATAAGCTCGACCATTAACGCCCACGAGTCCTCCCCGTATGTGCAACAATGTGTGACGTATGACACACGCGGTGCTATTACGTTGCGATGCTGTCGGTCCAAACGAGAAAGAGAGAAGAGAAAGCCACGTGTTATTTTGTTGAATAAATCGCGCGCCGTTTCCGTTTTCGACTTCGTCATTCTTCGATTGCGATCTCGACGATCGTTTGCCTTTGTGTCTCGCGCGCGAACGTATCGATTCTTCATGGTGTTTCAATATAGCAGGATCCTGAAATACTAAAACATCTTCGTGAAGATGTAACGAACGATCCTCTCGAATTATGTGATTGACGTGACGCGCTTCTCGCTATCTTGCATCGCGATAAAAAATTATACAACCGCGCGCGCACGAGAGGCAGTTGAAGTCGGAAAACGTGAAGTAGGTACGTAAGGTAACAGCGAGCGCGTTTGCGATGCAGGAGGTAGAGATGATAATCGATAAGCCGCGTAAAGCTTGTAATCGAGAGTGCGATTTCGGATAAGCCGCGACCAGGCCTCTAATTACGAAATACTTAGCGGCTCTCGGGGAGCCGGATAATTACCTTCGAACGTGTCGGGTGCCACCTTCCACGGACAGACAGGCCTCTGAATGCGATCAGTCCTGTTACATTATATATAGCGTTCGCGCTGGCATATGTGTGTTTACGCCAGCGCGCGGAAAGCAGATGATAATTGGATAAGCCGCTATAGTAGGTATACTACGTACGAAATGATTTCGGATAAGACGGACGGCAAGTAATTATAAAACGCCGCGCGAGAGCCGTAGTTGAAGAGCGATGATGGGAATAAACCCGGCGCACAATCCGTGCAGACCTTGAGACGTCGTCGCGCATAACACGCCGCGGAAATTGGAAAGCGATACTAAGATTAGAACTCATTTAGAAAATGTTATAAGCATGAGTATGTGTTAACAAATAAAGTTGATAAGAAAGACGTCTTATAATACATCGAGTTGTTTGCAATGAATAAAAATTTTAAATATATTCAGGCACATATCGTATTCTCGAATTAAGCAATTAAATAATGATGCGTCGCACTAACTAGCTAATCTGAAACAAATATTTGATGACATTCTCTGACTGATGTATTTCGAATATGTGTGGCGATTGAATGGGAAAGACGGTTCTTGATCCGACACAATGAGCTGCTGAGCGTATTTAAAAATTTTGGGGTAATCCCGAGGGCGTGTCGCTGTTCTCTCGAAGCGACGACGAGGACGATCGATATATCAAGAACGCGGGCGCGATGCACGAATGGCGTCGTTAGCACGAGCGATTTGGAAAATCCCAGCTGTACAAGCTGAATATCAGACTTGGAGGGTGACAATACGGGTTTGAAGCAATCAGGTGGAATTGTCTGGCGCTACGGGGTGCCACAAAATCTTCTGATTCTTTCTTAGGCGTTCCGAGGAAGTCCGTTTCCCACGTTGGCACTCGCCACGTTTTCGAAAACTCTCTTTGTCAGGTTTCTTTTATTCCACGTTTCCGTTGTCATTCCCAAATTTTCCACTCAAAAGAAATCAAACCAATACTTTGCAAACTTAAGTAATTGACAAATCGTTCGAGGTCGCGTGACGAGAAAACACTTTTGACATTAGAATTCGGGGAATAATACAAACCCAGTAGGCGGTGTTGATAATTTTAACGACAGATAGAAGAATAGAAGACCATTTGAAATGTACGACACCATACAAAATATAGGTTGAAAAATTAAATTATGCTTTCGTAATATATTTTCGCGCGGCATCGATAGATCTGAATAATAGGAACATTTCCCAGTTTCCGGACCGTCATAATTCAAAGCAACAAAAAGAAGAAATAGTTTTGCTCGGAAACTCGTCATGCGAAATGAAAAACCTTCCGCTATCGTTGTCGTTGTCGTCGTCGTCGTTTCGCGGCCGTACGTTTTTTTCAGCGTTTAAGTGGGTAACCGTGGACTGTGAACCGCACGGAATAGGAGGTGCGGACGAGCAGGTCAGGAGAGAGACAGGATACCGGCGGATAGAGGGTACTCGTCACGCGAACCCTTCATCAAGGTGCCAGCAACCTACATTATACACTCACACGCGACCCGGTCTGGGACGATCGTGTGCACGTTACACCGCGGAGAACATGCACAGAGAACAACGTGTCGAGAAAAAGAGGGAGAAAAAGAGCGAGAGAAGGACACGTCGAAAGAAGGTGGAGATATATACGGAGGGAAGGGGTAGATAGACATCTCTTCATTTTAGACCCCGTTTTCGCGCGGTTATACCAAGTGCACATAATAAATACGCGGGATAACAGTCTCAGAAGGCCTCCGAGTGGACTAAACACGCTAATGCGCGTAATGAATACGGGAGATAGCAGCTTCAGAGAAATTTACGGTAGATTAAGAACGACGAGAAAGAGAAGGGTGTGTGTCTCGCTTTAGAGACATAATGACATCGCAACAAAACGCATTCGCATGCTGTTACGTGCTGCAACCGAATAAGTAAATCCATGCATTAATATTACATAAGTGCGGAATGTGCAAATTAATTAATAAAGTCGATAAAAAATAAAAAGTTTATTATCTCGTTTACATTTGCAGCGATTGCAGAAAAATACGTTTCGATTTGTATATCGACAGTTTCAAATTCTCCGGTGCATATTGTTTCGAGGTCTCGCTTTCTTTCCATTATTTTTTTTTCACACAGGGACAGAAATATCCTGTCACGATCGCCGGAACGCGCGACAGCCGCGGCATAATTACAATAGCAGCGATCCCACCTGGCGCGCACGGAGTCGTTAGCTCGGCAAACATTTAGGTTTGACTCAGACGGCCGTATCGGTATAATATCCACAGCGCGCTTCCGTAATCCATTTGTGCTAGCTTCACCGACGCGCCGACGGACCCTTTCTCAGGATGGAAGAAGGGAAGGGGGAGAATAGAAGCAGTCCGACCCTTTCGCGCCTTTCTCGCGGAGCGAGAAAGATATACGAGTTCAAAGCGGCTCGGGGTGAACTCGGGGTCGAGGTGTTTGCGCGATTACGGTCTCGTTAGCCACGGACCATCGAGGGCTTGTTTGTTTCCGCCTAATTTGACGGGGAAACGCGCCGTAATGTCGGACGCGAGGCGTCCCGACGAATTAGGCGCGATCCGTTGGCGTTGGAATTAGAAGCAAATTAGCCGCAGGTGAAATTGGAACGTTTGTTATCGCGATCGTAAAGAATGGCGGTGAAAATTACTCGGATCGGTTGAACAGCGATAATTCTTCTTTCGTAAGTAATAAAAAAAGGAATTATACGAGAGAGGAGAAGCGAATTATTTTTTAATTACGTTCGTTATTATGATTATTATAATTAAGCCCGCACGACGGTGATGTAATTGATTATTGAAAAAATTAATGTACGGGAACAAATGTGACGGAGTTAATTAAAGAATTACTTAATATTGAAAAAAATTAACAACTCTGAGCGAACTAATTTTCAGCCAGATGTGAATTGTAGACGAAACCACATTTTATATTCAATTGTGAGAATAAATGTTTCAATTGAGAGTGTAATTGAGATTTTGACAAAGTTTCAAAACTTGTGGTGATATAACAGTAACACTGTTATATAATATCACACATTTTGCACTCAAAAAATAAAGAAATATTTTAACCGATGTGTTTTGGGAACGCGTAAAGCAAAACGGTGACGTTATAATTTAACACGGTCGGCAATTTCGATAACGGAAAACGCGTTCTGCATCCAAAAATGACACGCGCCACACAAATTGACTTGTTCTCCATACGATCCTCGTAAAAACATGAGTCAGTGAGCAGTGGGATTCACAGTATACAAGTATAACGCGCGATAGGGATTTCACAAGGGTGGCAAATCTCTCAAGGGAGAACGCCATCGATACTTAAATAGTTGACGCGCTTATCCGGGAGGGTGGAATCGCCCTCTCGTGACAATTTTCTGGATGATTTATCGCTTCTAATGTTTACGAAAATGCGATGTTGAACGCGCGTACACACACACATATATATATATGTATATATGTAAATGTACAACTCACGTACGCGCGTAACACACCGAAAACGGTGAGAACAGCGATGTGCGTGTTTTGCTTACGTGCGCGATTGCGAAATTTCTTCTTAGCGTAATTCGCGCGCGCAGCAGGTGAAAGTCAAGCGTCGAGTTCCTCTCAGAGGAAACGTCGTCCACGTCAAGGCCGGCTTCGGGCGATAAGCGAGTAAGTAGCCGCAGCTGCCTCGGGATGCAGTGTTGAAGGAGGTGCGAACGATCCTGACGATTTTATTGAGTGTTGAACTAGGATGCTTAATTGCTCGGATATTTTTTCAATGGCGAGAAATATATTATCCGCATTTTTTATAAAATCAAATACAAGTGAATTGTGTTTTTCACTTTACAATACAAAAATTACGAGAAATGTCCGAATAAATCTAATTAAAGTGTGTTTTGAATTTTTTGACATTTTTTTACCTTTTTTTATATACATAGCATAGTAATATTTCACATGTGTGTGTGTGTGTTTATCTTAGTGTAATTCGAAACTATTCACATCAAACATTCTGTAATCATCGTAAAATCGAAACACGTGAATCGAATGCGTTCAGCAAGTCTCGCTCCCAGAATCGAATTACAGCCGTAGAAAACCTCGTCGTTTCTTTGCTCGAATAAAGAGCTCGGCGTCTCGCGCGCCAGAAACGCGTGTGCATTTGGAATGCAACGAAATTTCGGTTAACTCTTCGCTTTAAGGGCCGACAATCGTGTCATTAAGGTGCGCCGGGCCCCAAGGCGACGTAACGACGATACTATTCAGCACGGTTGGACAATGCGCTTGTTAAAAACCGCACGAACTTACCCGAACGCGTGCGTGCCGAAAAGGAAGGGAGGATCGTTTTCGAGGAGCTCGAAACCGCAAAACGGTTCCGAGAGGCTTGCATCGCGAGAGACCCCGTTCTTCGCGAGGCCCGTTTGCTGGGGGTGCTGGGCCTACGCGATGAGAAGCGGCCGACCACTCGCGTGATAACCGAACTTGTCTTTCTGCATTTCCTTGAAATTATAGCGATCTCGTTTTGTGCAGCTTTTTGGACCTCGAGCGTCTTAAAGAAAAAGGAGCCTGTCATCGAATAAATAGATCTAGGAAATCACTACAATTACCTTTGCGGTTCTGTCGAAAGAAGCTACCACACAAGCGTTTGCATTCAAAATATCAGAATGAAAAGATGAAACACGTTTTGTAATTTTTTTTTGTCATAAAAATCTGTAATAATAGATACTTTGCTGAAAGTAAGAGAGTAAATACAATAGTTTTGATGAATAAATTATAATGACTCTCTAATTCGGAAAATTATACATGTATATGTGAAATTTTGACATCATTAATAACTTATTATTGTGAAGTATAACGATTATTTCGGCAAACGAGAAACATCATTAGTCACAATTTTATTCGACATTTCAAATAAAGACACATTCATCAATTAGCGTCGTATTCTGAGCATTTAACTTCTTGACGTTTTTTTTTTTATGTGTAATCTTGTCGAGATATCTCATACTTTCTAGACGGCATATAGAACTCGTCAATTTGGCAGCGGTCACCAATTAATCAATAATCGCGTTCCGCAGAACGCAATAGTTAGCGCTGCTTTTGCAACTCGCTTATTTAATAGGACTTTTCTTGAAGATTTATAGATCCACATTGTACCGGAAAACGATATACGGAGATATGTGCTCCTTGTGCATAATTATGATGAAAAGTAGCACAAAACATGTCAGTCAATTTTGACATTTGCTGCGTAGCCAACGTATATCTCGATATATCAATTATCCGCGCGTTTTACATCAATATCGTGCCGGTTATTTTGCGCATAAGAATCGCAATAATTCCGCAGATCTGACTCGATAGGAAAAACTGATAAGTAGATGTTCGCCACGTGAGTATAGCTAGTAACACGTGTATCACCGCATAGATCATCACAATGGTCAGATATGAACGAAGAGACGGTACTCTCTTCGGCGTTAACCCATTTAATCCATTTAATCCGCTGGTGATCGCGCTTCTTGCGCCGTCTAGAATTCCTGGTCCTGCTCGAAAAACTAGCGTTCTTACGGTCGATTTCTTCAGGACGGATATCGATTTCGATGCAGATATCAGTTCGATTTGTCTCTTGCTCGACGTGGATTGTTCTCCGCACAGCGTTTTTAACTGTTTCGGCAGGATCATCGGCGGGACCGCCGCGGTTTCTTTTGGTCGATAAATTTTGGGAACGGAAGAAACTTTGACCGGAGCAATCTCGGCGGAGGATGACGTCATGGCGATCGATTTAACGTCCGTCGTCGGTGTGTCAGATGTAACCGAGATGTCTAAGTCAAAATACTTGAGAAGCAACATTCGATCGAGCTCTTCCGATATAATCGTTTCCTTTTGCGACGTAGCGGCTTCGGTTATGTGCTTCTGACGATGATGACGGTGATGATGGTTATGGTGATGAGCATTCAATGGATTACACGGTCCTGGGCATGCTGACGGTCGGCCTCGATAGGTATGTCGGGGTTGATTCATCGTCATCTTTGACTTTCCTCGTCGGATCGATAATCGCGCGTCTGGCACAAATATAAATTGGAATTGCAAATCAGTATATTTCTTTCTCTTGAATGAATTTAAAACAAAAATTTGTCTTATCCACCGGAAAGTTGATTCGCCGTGTTACACACGGCTTGCAATTATGTAATAAATATCGCGGGGCAAAAAATGACGCGATTGCGTTTCAAAATAAACCATTCTCGCCAGTTCCGTCCACCGTTCTCTCCCGGCGATAAATTAAGTGAAACCCGCTTTTTCACCGTGAAAAAAACGTTATTGACGTATCTGCCATCTGACCGCAGAAAACACACCCGCCGTTCTTTTCCCGGGACGCGTAAATCACGAGCGCGCGAGTACATCGCGTGCGATCGCTCGAGGACGTACATTGTGGGCCGCGTGAAAGCTCTCTCGGTCGGGAACACGGGAGATGAAGGTCAGGCTACGCTTTCCGTGCTGTGGTGCCAGCGAAAAATCCAGCTCTCGACTTGCATCGACATCAACCCGACCGACGCGACGGTGAAGGAAGCGCGTGCGCGCCCCGACGCCTCCTTGAGATGTTGAAATGTCGACCGCATGCACTCAAGAGTTCTGGTTTCGACTCTGACAGTCGCGTTTCTTTGAAATAAACAGTTTACAATTAGTCGCAAATTCGGCGGAAATAAACATTGTATATGATAAAAGTGACAAGTGTGTATTATATAATTGAAAATAAGATTACAACACTAGAAAGAATTATAATAATGCCTACTATACGTACTACAGAATATTTATGCTGCCGAGAAAAAGCTACGTTGTGTTCTAGAATTAATGTAAACATTAGCCTGATAGTTCGTTACGTCATTTTATAATTAGTGGAAGAGGTTACACTCATTGAATATATATTCATCGCGATAAAAATCGAAATTCGATTTCGTTTGTCATTTTCATGTTTGTAATTAATATGCAAATGACTGCTGTATTATCAGATATAATTATGTAGGCAAACATAATTATATCTAGATCTAGATGTACATCTAGACCGCGCGCTCGCGCGCACGCACGCACACATACACAATAAGTAAAACAGTACGATCTTTATTCCTGAAATAATAATTCATATTGTTTGCCAAATATTCACTTACTTATATTGCATTATTTATATTGCAGTTATTACCTATCTGTTTATCGCTTATAATTTATCACAATGAACTAAAGTTTATTTGTACGCGTGTTCTTCCGCAGACGAATGTTTCCAACTTGCCGGGTGTCCTTCAATGGATTGAGATCTGATGGCCGGTATGCGGTCTTAATGGATATTGTGCCGGTTGACAACAAGAGATATCGATATGCTTATCACCGTAGTTGTTGGCTTGAGGCCGGAAAAGCCGACCCGCCCGCACGTGTGCGACTTTACGTCCATCCAGATTCTCCCTTTACAGGCGAACAGTTACGGAAGCAAGTTGTATCTTTTGAGAAAGTGAAGCTGACGAACAATGACTTGGATAAACACGGCCAGGTAACTCTCACATTTCGAAACGCGATTTGCTAGCTGTATATAATTCGTCGTATTTTTCATTTAAAAAAGTAAATGATGATTGAGAAATTTCAAACTCTTGAAATTCTCATGTTTTATTATCTGCTAAATTTTGTGATTTTACTTTTGTGAACTTAATCTGCCGTTATTATTATAATTGTTTAATAAGTGCTGGTGAATTTTGAAGTCTATTATGCTTGTGCAAATCTAGAACGATCGACTCGGTGTTGAAACGGTTAAACGTTCACGCGTCGTCCAACGAAGCATGTAAAGCCGACTCTCGATCTCCATATAATCCCTCCTAGAGGATAATTTCGCGCGCGCAAGGATTTTCCTTCCTCCGGCGGCTCGCGCGCGCAGAAATTGTCGGCGATAAGGTGCCTCATGTACCTCGGCCATTACGCCCCGTTCTGTAATTTGCGCCTGCCTTTCAACGGATGCGTAATTCCCGGCCGTGGCGTATCTCCCCCTTTATTTTGGAGTTTAGCGCACAATGGCCGCCAGACGCGAAATGTCGGACCCGTTGGACATGCTACCGCTATTACGTGGCGCGGGGGGAAACCGTCTTCTCTTTCCATGTTCATGTCTCGAAGATATAATCCGCGGATGTAATACCTTCGACGATTACGTGTATTCGAACTTTTAAGGAATTTTTTTCTGGCTTATGAAGAATAAAGAGAATTTTACATCAGAAAATTGAATTTTACACGTATAATATTTTTGCATTAAGAGTACGTTTAAAAAACTAGATTTTCGTAGATGATAACATCGCGAGAGGCGATTGCCTCTATAAATTTTCCGGAATAATATCAGCGGGCGGTTTAAAAAGAACGACCAGCGCCGACGACATCGGCGACTCTCGCAGTGTCGTTTTTCACGCCCTCATATCAATTCTCTCGGTCTCTTCTTCTCGTTCTCGGTCGCGTGATCGTTGACGAGTTCTCGTGCGCCGAAAATGGCCTCGTAAAACGAATGCGTCGAGACATTACCCTATCCAGGATGGAGGCGTGGGCCTGGTTATCATCGGCGCGAGTCGTTAATCGTGGGCGTCGATGTCGCCAGGAATGTAATATTCCGTGTCCTCGCCATTGTCGAAATAATTTTCATTGTCATGTCGTCGTTGAATGACAAACCAATCTTTCCGTTTATGTAAACTTATTTCTTCCGGGTCGATGATAAGAAAGAATCTTTTTTTTTAAGTAACAAGTAAAAGAATAACTCCAAAGAATAAAATAAAAAAAGAATTGATTTTAAAAAGAAAAAGATAGTACAGACAATAGTGCGGTATGTATTCATTTTAGATAAAAAAAAAAGTTTTGCGGATATGTTTTGATCTTGGATTAGATACTTTTCAATGTTTAAAGAGTGAACACAGTAGATATACAATTGAAAGATATGTATCGCAACATATGAAGCAGATGGTTAAAGTATATATCATCAAACCAATACAAAAATGACCTCAAATTTGGAACACGTAAAATAATATGAAAGATAAACTACCAAAACAATGAAATGATAGATGTGTATACTTTTTCTCTCGAAGATTAGATAAATGTTAGAGTGTGTGTAGTTAATTTAGTTGAAAAGAATCCTGGCTAAAGTCGAAACAAGATCTGTTTTGTCCAAAATAATCACATGACACTATTATCCGTATTATGTTAACCTATCTTTTCTTTTCGAATTTTCTACGATGTGCTTATTGAAAACATTTTTCAATTAAAATATTTAAAAACTATCGAGATTGTTTATGCTGACGAGAAAAGCGCACGAGAGATGTTTACACTCGCGAAGCATTAACGGAAACAAAAATTCTGCCGCGAGATCGTAGTCGATAGACTATAATTTCGAGCATTTACGCGCGAAGTCGCCACGCCGATAAGCTCGATGTCGAGAGGAAAATTTGAAACCGCGCGAAGCGGCACAACGATAAAACACCATCTCCTTTCCCGATAAAGAGGCGTCATAAGCGTAGAGTTGCCGCGCGATAATGAAAAATTCGTGGGAAAGAAGTGGAATATACGATATAAAAATCTCGAAAGAGATAAAACAAAGAATGTTATATAGTAATTAATGTTAATTACTTTTAATTTAAAAAAAATTAGGTTCTTTATAATATTTCTTTTATAATATTAATATTAGTAAAAATTTAATTTGATAAGTCGAGACTTTTCAATTAAATTAAGACTCACACAAGTGTACATTTCTCTTTCATATTGTTCTTAAAAGTTGTCTTCAATGATGCGATCAAGCGTGCGAAATCGACGCTTTTTAAGAATCGCATTGTGTTTGGCGAACGCGCGATTTAATTTGCGAATTAATACACGACGATGCGCACACCGCCTTCACGTCGACGCGTTTTCCTGCTTATTAACGTGGGAACTCGAAACCGCGGAGAATAAATGCGCGGATTTACGGCACGATTCTCGCCTTTATCACGAGATTGACGATAAAACGCGCGAAACTTAATATTCCGCTATCTCGCACGACGTCCCGTTGTAAATGCTCGATAAAAGTTAATCCTTAGCCTGAAATATCTCTTTTATTCCTTAATTGGAAGCACGTGTTTGCACGTGGATGGTAAAAAAAAGACAGGAACAATCAAAAGATTATTAAATTTCATACATATCGATTTTATCAATACATATCGATGTTTAATGATGAAGCGTATTCAAGAATATTATTGAAGTAAAAATCACATAAGCTATTAGTTGTCTACGATAATTTATTTTTTCGTTGCTAGATTTAAATTATACTTAATCGCGTGGAAGTGTTATTAGTATGTCATAAAAAACTTTTTCTGTATAAGAAACTATTTCGATCCCCGCTACAATCTTCCACCCCCGGGATCCAGAAAATATCACTGGCCCTTCGCGACCGTAAAAAACGGGACTCTATGGGGACGGTGCGACTCGCATCGGGAGGGTGGACGGGCAGAGCGAGAGAAGAGAGGATCCGCTAGCTCGGGAGCATGTCCATAATGTTGCGGGCATTATAGGCGGTCCACGACCGGTGTCGTAGGTGGTGTATAGTAGGTAGTATACGAAAGAGAACGGCGTTGCCTATAAGCTAATAAATTGAACGGATGTTTGCCCCGAGCTTTTGTCATGATGATCACGGGTAGCCCACGCCTGGCCCCGTCGAGCACCTTTTGAATCCCTCTCGAGACGACTTGCGCCGTTCCTACCTCACCTCTCACCGTGTTTCTTCCCGCGACGATGAGAAGAGATACGTGTAAACGCACGCGTGAATGCTTTTCGGAGCTTTATCCGTGAGGAGGATAAATTGTAGAAATGATAATCGTGATGGGCGAGTTCCGGCCTGCTCGTGTGTAAACTTTGTTGCCTTTTTTCGCGCAACGAATAGTAATCGGTGTGTGTATCGCGATGCTTCAGCACTTCAGAGAGAATTGTTTACCCAGTTTTGAAAAAATTATAATTTCTTTTGTCACGCAAAATAAGAAAATTGGCATTAAAATTAGTTTGTACAATTTTCTATTTAATTTGTAAGTATACGAGGAAAATTTAGTTTTTTTCATAGACACACGTGATCTTTGTGTAATTATAAGATAATTCACATATAAATCAATATGACGTTTAAATACTAAGAAAGAAAGATATTAACAGTTTATATTTGGACGTTGCGATTCAACACTTTACACCTGTATTATCTTTAATACCGGCATCGCGGTGTCAGTATCTCGTAATCCTCATCGTGATGTTCGCCCATTGATGCCGCTAGTAAAAGCAGTCATAATACGCACGAGTACATGAATTCTACGGTGTTCATACATCGAGTGGTCAAACATGCGAATATCAACTGTTAATAAGCATAAAATAACAAGCAGATCCGAACGCTCGCTCGCGGTTCGCAAGAAATCGAGTCGTCGAATGTAACGATGAACGCTCTTGAAAACGTTTGAGGTTTACTCGTTCCTGCAACGATCTTTTTTTTTTAAAGGCCGACTTGATTCGCCGTCACAGTCGATTTACGTTAAAAAACTGCGATCGGAAATAATTCGTAAGTGCAGTCTCGATGGATCCCGTACAAAAAAAAAAAAAAAAAAAAAAAAAAAGTGACGAGAAACTCGCACTCCTTTCCGGTTGTACCGGCAATTGCCAAACACCCTGTACACGCGCAGAGAAACACTGGCGAGGAAAGAACGAACAGACACACCGGTTGAAAGCGGTCGGTCGAGCCGAGCCCGGCGAACCACGCAACGCCAGTCAACTCAACTCGACGACTCGAGTGGTAGGGAACATTCCTTCGCTACGGCCACTATTTCATCGTTTCGTATGACGCGATATTATAAGACCCCCGCCTGCGATCCGGCTACTACACGGTGGTCCAAAAGCGGCCATCCATCTGCGCTCACGCGTGACTTCTCTCTCGTTGAACTCTCTAATCCTTTTTTTCCCCTCTCGTTGCAGAGACAAAATTCGTAATCGGTGAACGCGTATAAAAATCTGCAATTTATTTCTTCCTACTGTTAGTTGTAGAATTCTTTATTTCCGTGTTATTGATACGTGTTATTACAGTCAGTTTTTCATCCGAAAGAGTTAACTGTTGGCACGATGCGTGTTCTATATTCAGTGTAATAGAAGGTTATGAATATTTATTCGCTACCTCTCTAATTATTCTTGCTATTTGATTTTGATGACGCGCGTGACATTCGGTTTGCTGTATATTGCATTTTGTGACAGAAAGAATAAAGAAAACGTAGATTCAACAGTTCTTAATAAAAGAGAAATTTTAAAAAATTAACTAAGAAATTTTTATCTTTTTTTATTTCTACGTACGTACATATATTTTTAAACATACATTTCAAGTTTGTTAATTATCAATTTCAAGAATAATATTGGTTAGAATTGAATTACGGTTATTATGAAGAAAGCAAATGCCATATCGGGAGTGAGTTTGCATTCACGCGCAAAAGAACATTTGATGGTCGCGTTTCACTGTTTAGTTTTGAAGAAAGCGATACTTCACCTGAGCACGGAAGAGAAGTTACCACGGGAGAGATGTAAAGTTAATCTCCTTGAAATATCGCGGTCGAGAAGGATTTGCCGTAATTGCCGGTTGGTCGGTAAACACGAGGATGAAGTGCGCACGATACAAACGTTGATCGACAGGTGGGAAAAAGTAACGATTGTCCTATACTCGTTTTTCGACGCTCGCGTTTCAGCTATTTTTCTCGCCTCTCTGTTTTTATTTTTTACTCCTTTTATCCGGTTCTTTTCTCGCTCTTTTTCGCGATATTTAAGCCTTGCCACGGGGAGAAAGTCATATTCGAGCGACGGAATTTTTACGAGCTGGCCACACGGAGAGCCAATATGTGTGACGCATATTCAAATCCGCAGTACATAAATAACGCTCGGTAAATAAATAACAGCGTATCTATCGTATTATGCATAATTTAGATAATATTTTTTCTTGCTGCGAACGTGTTACGGACAAGTATTGATTTTGTAATGATGAATCAATGAATTTGTCAGATCTCGAATACGTAAGATACAAAATATAAATTTCTGGCTACTTGTTTGAGAGAACTTCGAAAAATTTACGATTTCTATAAATCTGAGCAATCATCAGCAATTTTCAAAATTATCTATTTTAAAATTTAACAACGTACATCTCTAGGCAGAGATCTTGATTTTATAAATTGACGAACACATTGATATATCGAGTAGTAGATGTGTTGGTCACTTGTGAACTGATAAATGCGCTTATCTAATTAACACGAGTGCGAATATTATTTACTCCAATTTGCATACTGTAATGAGAAATGTAAATCTCAATGCTTTGATAGAAGAAAAATCAATGTTATGTAACTCACTGATTATTCATATAAAAGGAGTCAAATCTCATTTAGTATTCTTGAAAACTCTTTCTTTTTTTTTTTTTTTTTCAAAATGCAGAATAAGTTTTTATTAAATATTTTCTCAAATAGAACGTTTCTAATCCCTTTTAATACTTAATTTATAACAACACGAGATTTAATTATTCGACAAGTAGTTAAACGAGCGCACAGCGAAACCGAGTTTTCATTCGATACACGAAAAATGGTCTCACCTTGAGAAAAGCGTTCTCACGATCTCGCGAGAGGAGACATGTCCTCTCGCTTAAGGCGAAGTATTAGGTTTCGTGTCTCTCGGCTTCCCGCGGGAATACCTGAGAGCGCGAGAGAGTGGCGGGGTTGATAAATTAAACGAAAAGTTATGCGAATGCACACCGCGTTCTACATGCACGTTTTAGCCTGGGCTCACACGTATACACACGTGCGCGTGCACATATCACGCACACACATTTACGCAGGTGGGGCAGAGCGGATTGTTGTCCTGACAGGTTGCAGCGGGTTGTCCCACATGCAGCAGCGTGCAGAAAACGAATAGGAACACCCCGGCGTCCCGCAATGCGATCGCCTCTCCCGCCATAAAGCTGCTACCTTGGAAACGACTTCTCGGCGTCTTCTTGCTGGAAGCCAGTTCCCTCTCGCCGGGAGTGGAATTAAATTCGGATCTTAATTCGCGCCGGAAACATTATTCCGGCCAACGCCTCGCAGTGCGAACGATATACCGCGACGATATACCGCGCTACGCTCGCCTCAAGCGTTTGTACCGTTTTTTATTTTCTGCTTAACATGTAGAAATTGACAACAAGAAATGTTTTTTTATTACTCTAATGAGATGAGAAAAGAAGTTTTTCATCTTTGTATAAGTTTTTTCACAAGAGATTCTGATTCAATTTCAAGATATAACCGTGTTACTACATTGTTGTGCGTGTTATGGAAAAGATCATCGATACGTACGTAAAATTCTAAAACACGCGATAGGCCGAGCGCGATTTTGCGTGCGAATTCGCGCAAGTTTACCGCGCATTACAATCAATGAAGTGGACACCTCTGTACGAGCATACAGCCGTAGTCAATTATGCCCCTGGGTCGTAGTTTAATTAATACGCCTATAATTCGCGGCCTTTCCGTAATTATATACGCTCGCATTGTGAATATCTACGTATAGATCCGGATAATCCGCGATTTGGTTCGCAGAGAAACGCGAAGAAAAGAACAAGATATGAAAAAGAGAGAAAGAGTGAGAGAAAATAAAAGATTTTTCATCGCCATAACCGCTTTCGCAAACATTCCAGACACGCGGTGCATATTCCGGACGTCGCGACGCGACGTTTGTTTTTCGCCTGGCCGCGAGATTGCCAGCGATATTTTTTGAAACTGGTTTAATGCTCGCGACAGGTAGCCGAAGCGCGCCGAGTTTGTTTCTCTGTCTGGTAATATTCCCGGTGGTTGCACGGCGCGAATCGCGTGTGATATTAATGCGAAGTTACCGACGAAGTTGAGCGCACACTCGGAAGATTCTAAACCGCGCGCGTATCGCAACTTTGACCGTCGTTTATTCCACGTAGAACGATAACGTGACATTTTATCTTTATGTAACAATCTTTTTATAGTTTTGGAAATATATTAATTCTGACTTGTAATTACAAAATTTGCGTGAAATAATTGATTATCGAGAGCGTGCATATTCTTAATTTCTAGAATCTTTAAAGTAAAATTCTCAACTAATTTATGTATTTATAAAAGATTTTTTAAGTTTTAATTGGATTTTAAATGTCTCTCTTTTTTTCTTTTCACTTCTAATTAGCTTCTTGATTTCTCAGATCTTCGAAATCTTACAACCTTTTGATATTTATCGGGTATTTTGATATTCATGATATTTTGAAATCATCGAATCCCCGCTGTGATTGATCATTTCTTTTCACATTCGTGAAGATGCTTGAGAATTTCGACTCTTTATTAGAACTTTGCGTCTGTGATGTATTTTGCTATCTATGATCTCGTAGAAATACGTTCGTATTAAATAAGACTAACGATTAACGATTGATCTGACATTCCAACGTGATTGCAATCTATCGGGCGCCAAGAGAAAAATACCAACAAATCGCCCGCGTAACGCCGCTATCATGTATTATTATGTGGATGTGACGCGATAAATCGCCACATGCAAATCACATTAGAGAACAGATCGGTTTCTCGGTAGCCTTTCACAGCTAATTATTACAAATTCTAATCAATCGAATAAAAACGTGTTTGCGTCATATACGATACGCGAAGCGGAATTTTTTTATGTGAAAACTGTTTTAGAATACAAGAACACACACGTAGTGCAGAAAAACATATATCTCTTCTTAAAACATTCTTTGCAAATATATTACACTTTGCTATTAAAATATGTATGAATTGCGTTATATTCCTGTAATTTTTTAACACTTAGTATTTTATGACTGATATGTTTTTTACTTCAGAATTACAAGCAAATAGGTCAATAGTATAATGATTTGTACGTAATGTTTTTTTGTATATGTATTTTTCAATTCTGCCCTTATTAGAATTTTCATCAATGAGTCAATATAAAATAAATGCAATAAACATGCCGCAAGTTAAGATAATCACACTTAAGTGATTAGAAAGATTTACATGATCCAAAGATCAAACGTTATAACAAAATGAATCTCATTATTATGTTTGCTATGTCATAATAAAGAAGTAATAATGTCATCAAATTAATAATCAGAATACTATCAACAAATACAAAAAAGAAAAACAATTAAATTAAAAACACCATCATAGGTAAAATTGTTCAACGTCGACAAGGTTTCTTTTATAGTTTAACACAAATAGGATTCTTTTATAGTTTGGAAGCATATTCTCTAACATATTTATATATCTTATATTCGTCTCTTTATAGCAAAATTTATCGATGGAGAGATATTTTCATTTAGTTGTCAGCTGCGCTTCGTAAATTATTCTTCGTGCTCGATATCCATACAATATATTTTCATGACAATTTGTATATATTTGTCTCGAGCGCGAATGCTCTCGCGATGTTTACGTATCTCATCGACGAGATGCGTTCTTACGATTGTAATCTACAATATATCGTATTAAACACCTACGGATACAATTCGCTGGTAGATGTACGCCCGCATCGAGACTCGTCTTCCCGCATCGTTTGAGAAAATAAAACAAAATAAATATGTCGAAGACAGAAAATATTCCATGAATGCTAATAATCGATCGAATCGTATATCTCTCGATAATTATTGGATTACGAAACATCTCATTAACACACGCAACAGAAAAACTCAATTGCAATAGAATCAACTATTTGTTTTTCATCAGCTGCTGACAATAGTAATTTTCTCACTCGGAAAAACCACAGTAGCGGTTCGCACGTGTGTTCTCGGGAAGTCAAGATAATCGAATTTTTAGATCGTCGAAATAAGTTATCCGATTGGATGTGCGCGCGACAGGTTTATCAGACAGTCGTGTCGCGGACGTGTATACGTGTGTTAGTCAATCGTGCGTGCATGCCATGCGTACCGTGTTCGTTTGTTTCACATGTGTAGCTTGGGCTCGAAGCTGGTCGCGCGCGCGAACGGGACTTAAAAGTCTGGGACTGTCGAGAAGAGCTCCAAAGTGCCCAAAAGAGACTTAGTCGGGCCACCTGCAGCCGTTAGTCTCAACAGCGATGTAGTGTGTGCATGTGTGAGTATTGGGGCACCGCAGCCGCCTTCATATTTCATATTAGCGATAATATATAAGTCCAGCTACTGTCGCGCTCTCCCTTTCTGTCTCTCTGCCGCTTTCCGTCTTCTCGTTCTAGGATCACTCCCGTTGTATGCTAACGAGTCTGTCGTTCGCCCGACTCGTTTGATTTCAGTAATTAAGCAGCTCTGTTATCCGAAGACCCATTGAAGCCACTCCTTCTAAAGTGTGTTTATACATGCGAGAAAAGATGAAGTAACTTTTATGATTTTTCTATATATGATTCACGTACACACAGATATAATGATGCAGGCATCTGATATCTAATTTCGAATTGAATTAAATGTGAGAATTACAAATTTGTGCAAGTTATATCTTGATTATTTATAAAGTTAACATTGGCATTTTTATCATCTGTGCTTTGATTCGTAAATGTATTCAAAAAACCTATAACTAGTTATTTTGGATTATTAATTTTATTTTAATTAAAAAAATATAGATTTTATATGAGAGACATAAACATATACACAGCGTTTTCTCCTCTTCTAATGTTTAATTAGTCTCGTACACGAGTGAATTTACTCCAAGTCACGTTGCAATCTTAATCACGGCTCGTCGCGCAGATTGCCCCCGAAAACGGCAAGGTTGAGGAGTAACGTAAGAGCGGCATGGGATGCGGTCGCTTGCGCGTTACACGATACCGTCGCGGGGAATTTGTTTCGTCGCGCCACATTGTTTCGGACAGGAAATCGATACACGGGACTTCGCCCCGGCCGTAGCGCGCTATCTACACTATCTACCTGCGACACAGTCGCTTCTCTCTCTCTCTTATTCATTCCTCTGCGCATGCGGAAGTAAGATTCCCACTTGGAACTTTAGCCCACCTATCTGCGCGATTTCCAAGTGTTGCGCGTCAGAACATCTCGGAAAAACATCTTGCGTAATAACAAGATGCGAGACAATCGTTGACTGTTTTGTTTTTATCAGCATAAATCTCGAATTTTGTTTTTGAATATATTTAACATTTACAACACTGAAATTTTATGTAGATATATATTAATAAATTTTCTCAGTGTTCTCTTCATTTTTCTGCGGCTAATTTTTGAAAAAAGTCGAGTAAAAAATGTAGAAGGAAGTCTTTCTGCCGATAAACTCTTTTCCGCAAAGAAAAAAAATATATGTATATATTACTTCGCAATTAGGTACAGAGACACATAAACTAAATAATTAAGCAGTAACTTACGATAATCGGCAATGTAAGGCTCGCGTTCACGCAGAGCATCGTCACCGAGATCACGCTAATAATCTTATTTTATTATTATTGCGGATATCGCGATCGGCGCATCTCGAACGACTATGCCGCTCGCGGAATTCATTAGGAGAAACAGAATCAATTTTTTTTGCATTTAATCCCGTGTCGAGGAGCGATAATTGGGCAGCAGATCTTTTGCTGTGTTGCAGATTGTGCTGAATTCGATGCACAGGTATCAACCGAGAATACACTTAGTTCGTTGTAGACACGCAGACGATCCTCTGAACATCACTGATCTTCAGAAAGAAGAGCACAAGACATTTATTTTTCCGGAGTCCGTTTTCACAGCCGTCACGGCATATCAAAATCAATTGGTAAGTGCTGAGAGATTTTACGAACAATAAAATTTAAATAAAATTACAATAAAATTAAGAATGAAGTTATTTTGCTTACAAAGTAAGAGACCTCTGTTTTATTTGATATTATGATTCGTGGCGTTTTAAACAAAAAATACATATTAAATTTGCAGATAACAAAACTGAAGATCGACAGTAATCCGTTCGCCAAAGGTTTCAGAGACTCGTCGAGACTCACAGACTTCGATCGGTAAGTATGAGAATTTTATTTTTACGAAAATCATATAGTTGTATATTTTCTTGGATTCGATTTGGAGTTGAAAGGATATTTGAATTACGCCGCCGATCTGACTTCGAGACCCGTAATTATACGTGTCGGTATCGGTAGCCAGTCGAATAAATATTTCAAAACTTGATTAAAATATGCTTCAGCTAGTATGTAACAGCTGATCTGTCTGCGTTGCTTGTCTCTCTCTCTCTCTCTCTCTCTTTCTCTTCACACGCGGTGTTTGAAACCGATCCGGGCAAACGCTTTTCTGCATAGTGGTGTAACAAGCAATCATAGCGTCCATTTATAACGCACGGACGTTGATCGAGCGGACGCTAAATTAAAACCTATATTTTCGAATGAAATATCTATAACTCTCGTGTCGGCGCGGCGTCGACGTTTCTACTGGAAGGGGTTAATTAAAACGCGATTAGAATGTCAGCGCATACGTCATCCATCGTCGACGATTTCCTTGATTTCTTTTCGCGCGAATTATTCGAGATCCGAACAGGTTAATTACTCTTGAAAACGGTTCAAACTAAAATCTGTGAATTCGGGCAAAAGAAGATCTGGTTGATGAAATAATTATTGCGAACCTTCATTTAATTACTAGTTTAGCTTATATTACCAACATTGTGTGTGCTTTTATATTTCAGTTATTATTCCGATATTTTTATTTGACATGTTGACTTTTATTTCTGCCTCGCGGTCGCCTCGTCGTTTGATGCGCAATCGATCGACCATCGCGGACGATTATTACATCTCATTAGAATGTCGTCACCTTAATCGCTCGCTGCGCCGACTAAATTATCATTGAGATCTTGTTTCTTTCTTTTTCTCTTTTTCTCTTATTCAAGAAATTTCAACAACGTTAAACGCCGAGTGCGAGTTCGATGCCGAAATGGGTGCGTACATGCGGCCGATTTCGAGTTATCCGCGATCATCTATCTGCATGAATGACGACGCACCTGCCCGGTTATGCATTCTCGTTCTCTGGGCGTTTACGGCTGAGGCGGATGCGCGAGTGACAGAAAAATATATTTATGTAATGTATATATGTATGTTATATCCTTTTTGTTCAACGCGCGCCGCCGTCATCGCTGCGATGATCGCCGTTCATGCCGATGTCACGATGTTAACCGATGGCTACGATTAATCGATTATCGATGCTTGTCGCCCGTCATCGAGCTCGCATTAAGAAAAAGTGCAGTTTAATTTTCTTCATCTTATGCCATTTATCAATAAATTTTAGAAGAAGGCATTCGTATTGCATTCATTTGATAAATACGTTTGTTCAAATTAATGAAATATAAATCGCAATAAACTTACACATATAATGAAACAATAAATATTCTGAATTTTAGAGTGTTTGCATTTGCAACACAAATGAAAGAATTATTGATTCAAAATTAAAAAATTTTTAATAACAGAATTATTTTAAAATAATATATATGTAATACATAATATATATATACGATTTATGTGTGTGTGCGGATATAAAAAAATTTCGAATTATAAAAAAAAGGAATATTATACAATTAACATGAGTAATCGATTAATTTTACATAATAATTCGAAACAAGTACACGAGTAAAAGACGGACACACCTCCTCTCGCACTGTTATAAACTACGCCGTATCGAGATCAAACGTTTTATATTCGACTTCCAAGTCTTGGTGCAGCTTTAAAAATTGATTAGCTCGTTTTGAGAAAGAGAGAGAGAGAGAGAGAGAGAAAGCGAGAACGCGCGGGGGTCTTGGAGATTCGGTACCATATTTTACGAAAAACCGTCTGGTGCTCTTGCAACGCCCACCGATCCTCAGAAATATATTAAGGAACGCGGGCGCGCGCGTTTAAGCGAAGCAGGACTTTCGTCACGCCTCTTCCAATTTGCACGTGATCGCAGCTGTGAGCCTTGTGTGGATGCCACTTTCACGAAAACTCTCAAGCGAGCATTCTACACCGTGCGAAGATCGTTCGCGATTAATTAGCTCATATTATATCAAAACGCCGCTGATCATAAATCGCGCATTTAAAGCCCGCGTCACTTTCTCGAGACGCGGTATCGTTTGTTTGAATAAAAATCCGCGACTCGAGTCTCGTGTCGAACAGCCGGACCGTCGTGGTATCGCTAATGATGTTTTCGATCGACACCGAAAACTCCAACAGCTTATTTAAGTGTCGCGATTACCGCCTTATTACGATGAGATAAACAATTTAATTGCGTTTTGCCTCTCACAGAGCAGGTGTCTCACGACAGGTATGCCGACGATCGGCCGAACTTGAAACGATATACGGAAAGAACAAATAAAATATTATCCGAAATAACTAAAGAAAAAAAGAAAAAGGAAATATATTGAAGTGAGAGACGCAGTTTATTAACGTCGTAACATCCGAATTAACTCTCGAGTAACATATAAACAGTATATTTTAGATAACGGATAATTTCAATAGAATAATTCCGGATGGAAAATTTGTTCGTTTGCGAAATCTTATTTCTCAGTTGTTAATTCTCGAATCCGAAATACGGACATTAAATTCTGAATCCTTAATTTAGGGTCATGAATTCTGTTACAGCTCTCTCTCTCTCTCTCTCTCTCTCTCTCTCTCTCTCTCTCTCTCTCTCTCTCTCTCTCTCTTTCTCCTCGACTTCAAACTCTTATCTTAGCACTTATCTTATCGCGAACAGCGCATATTTATACAAATGCACAGTCGGTTAAATGCAAGGTTAAACACTGGTTGTATATACATTCACGTTAACACAACGATAATCCCGTCTTCCTCTAAAAAAAAAATTACACAACGAAGTCGAGATTGCATAATGAAAAAAGAAGAAACTGAAGTAAGTAATAAGAGAAGAAGTTTACATCGAGAAACTCTCAAAGGAAGCTCGCATTAGGAACGGAAGACGACTTTATTGGGTGCCCGTTATCGATTCGCCAACACGCCGTGGTACGCGAGTCGATTTGCATAAAACCTTGAATCGATCCCGAGAGATCGGCGCGGTTAACAATTTAGTGGGCGTGTGCTCGCGCCAATGCAGCTACCGGTGTGTCGTTCTTACTTATTAAATGAGGCCGAACAGACCGATAATCGTTCGACCGGTAATCGTCGCCACGAGAAGTCAAGTCGCAAAGAGAAGTGTACGGAGAAGATGACGATAAATGTAACGCAGCTTTTAATTACGTGCCGATTTCAGTAGCGTCGCACCGCGCGCTGCGCGCTCTCGAGACGGATATTAAAAGCGACGCGTTTATTGTCAGATACGCGCGTCGAATTATTATCTCGCGTATCCTCTTCCCAATCGCCTCTTCCTCTTCTTCCTCTTCCTCGTCCTCCTCTTTGGCGAGGCCGGTCGTTAAAAAATTAAGTCGCGCGAGAGCGTCCGGCAAAAACACGCAAACTTCTCGTTTATGATTATTAATAGCAGAAGCGCGCCATCTTCTCGCTCGCGAACTCCATGTGTGTTTGCCTCGCATACGATCGCGCATGGCACAGAAGAAACTTTACGGTGTGATGGATCGAGCCGTTCGTGCGATACTTTCATGTATGTACGAATGTGCTATCGCCCGGGACATTCATCACAGCGGATTTATGCCGCTTCTGTATTAAAAGGAGGTGTAAGGGAGGCCGTGGAAAACGCTGGTCCAAGGATCACGAGATGCAGCACATCCGAAGGCTGTAGCGAATGTATGTTCACCTTGAATGCTAAAATCCCTGCTGTGTTTCTACGATTTCAACAAATTTGGATGTTTAAATTATTTAAATATTTTTCTCTCTCTCTCTCTTGTTTCTTAAACTTTATATTATAATCTAGAGTTCTTCTGTGTTTTTGTTTTTCGTATTCTTAAACTGTTTTGAATATTAAAGATTTTTGCGTATGTTCTCGTGTTTGCGATACTGACATTTTCCACAGAACATTAACGATTATTAATGAGTCTAATAATAGCCGAATAAATTTTACGCGACAAGTCTTCGAAATAATCATGCGCGCGTCATATACATTCGCATGCATTCAGAATTGTTTTCACTTAGCGATTTCACGGCAAGTCAAATAAGTGAGAGAGTGTATATTTTAATGACTCCTCGATAGCGAGTCGCGAAAACACGATCTCGCCCTGAAATCACTGCCAACACTCCGATCCTCCCCAAATCAGCACCTGCCTAACAGACTGCCCGCCTAAATCCCGCAACGTCATTCTAAGACTCGTCCACTCGCTCGCTCGCTCGCTTATCTCTCCAAAGTGGTTTCACCGCATTCGCATTCCGCTGTCATGACGAGAACACCAACGTCGGGTCGTCGAGTAGCCGCGCTATCGATGCCTTCATATCGAAAATGCACTTTCCCATCCTCTTCTCCCTCCTCATCTTCTCGTTTTCCGAAATTGCTACATGTGGAGAAACGTATACGTAAAACTCGCTTGAGATAGACTACTGTAGGACTACGTCGATAAAATCTTTTAGGGTCACTAACACTTTGGCGATAACACCGCCGTCGCCAGAAGTGCTCGCTTGGGAATCCCAACTTCGTTGTCTCGGCGACGCCTGTAGCGGATACTAACACATAGCGTAGCTGATCAGGAATTATCGATAGGCGAAAATCATTCCGAGTGCTTGGGTTATCGCGGGACTAATTTGATACACGACGGTTGACACGGGTTCTTTATTAGTCATATAGCAATTTAGATAGAGAAATATAGAATAAAATATGTATATACATATTATATAAAGATAAACGATATTAACAAGATAACAATTTCTTTTTTTTCAAGAAACTACTATATTCAATTCTTTTTAAATCTAAATGCCAGTAGATTTAAAGAACATTTTTACATTTGCGCGTTCATCAGCCGACGACACCGGTCGAGCTGTATCTCGCTCCAGATAAGCACGTATGGGCCGCGGGGATCGAGCCGTGGGCCCGTCGCGAGCCTCGGCGAGGAACGACGGCAGTCGTTGCCTCCACGGATGCGCCGCCGCTTCGGCGGCGTCCGGAGTTAATGAGAGAGCGGCCGTATGGAGCAATACGGCGCATGCACCCGCCCACTTCACGCCGGCGCTGATAGATAGATGCCCCTCTGGGCTTTCTCTCTCTCTTCTTCTTCACCCCTTTTTCTCTCTTCTCTTTCTCCCTATTCCGCGTCATTCCTCCTTTCTCAGCCCTCTTCGCGTACGTGTTCTCGCGCGCGCGCACACACGACATCGGCCGTCAACGTCGGGGAAAACATCAGCCGGGCGTCATCGGCATGAGCAGCCGCGAACCACGTCTGTGCGAAAACGCGATGGCGACTGAGAAGCGCTAGTTTCTGCGTGCCGCAGATTAATGGTTTAGGTTTAGGTGAAGTCGTTAAGATCCCATGTAAAAATAGATTTCGGAATGTTGTACACTTTGCATCTGAATCAACGAGTATTCATTTAGACCGCTGTACGCGCTTGGAAACAGATAATTTGTCACACGCGTTTGAACTTTTCTTTTTATTTGTCGTACTTTCTGTCGGGCACGTAAAACAACAATAAATTAGGAAATTCTTGCACTTATTTTTTCATTATCATTTTATCCAAAAATACACGAATGAACATTGACTGATATATTAAAGATTTTCGTGGCTATTTGCACAAATTCTGCACGTGATCGCCATTTTCCGCCCGGCTGTTTGTGCTCTTGTGCGGCTTGTCGTGGCAGCACCTTGAAGAAAGAAACGGGTGGAAGGGTGAAGAAAGAGAGCGATTCCACGTTCCCCCGGTTCCGGAGGGCAAGGAGGGCAGGGCATTCATCTATATTAGCTTCGAGAGCGGACGGCCTGTCATTACCGCTGCCGCTCTGGCCCTCTTCCACCCTTTCCCCTCGCAAAGTCTCTCTATCTTTTCTCGCTCGGTCCTCTTCTGCTCGCTTCGCGGCTCGCTTTTTCTCTCTTCTTCTCAACACAACTACCAACATCAACCCCGACAACGCAGACACCTCCGACCGATCCTTCCCTTGCTGGCCCATTAGCGGACCGCATTATCAAAGTGCCAGAGGGAAACGGACAGAGCGAGTCGCAGCACTCGACGACGGACGAGGATGAAGAACACTCTGTAGAAGAAGAAGAGGAAGAAGAGCTGGAAGGGAGAGACACGGGAGATGGAGAGGCAGCATCAGTGGCCGTAGCTGCTATGGAGCTAATAACCGCCGTTTAAAACGCAAAAACAAAGGTCTCGCCGTGCATCATCGGAACTTCAGGCTTCAGCCGGGGGTTCGCGCGGGAAGAAGAAAGAATCAGAGAGAGAGAAGAAGGAGGCGACAGGAGGGAGAGAGAGAGGACCTCGATCTACACACACTCACACACACATATACACGTGTATCGGCTGGCTATCTGAGGCGTCAGGGTCATTACCGGATCATTACCTACCATACCTACCGTGCGACGACGATGATGGCTCGACTCGCGAGCATCACAGACAGGTCTTTACAGACGCGTACACACACACGCACATATACTCGCATACGCTTGCATACGTATAGGTGCGTTTCTGCTCACATCCAGAGTTTTGTTTCTCGACGTTAACGCCTCGTACTCCTGTGTGAGTTAACTCTTGCACGTGTGTACGTAATTGCACATGTGTACGTAATTGTACGTGTGTCGGGTGTGTTCTTGCACACACATTCGTGTTCGTATTCTCCTACAAATCGAGAGCCAGCTAGCGGCGCGGCGGCGATCGCGCGTCGGCCCGCTCGGCGGCAGCCGGGTAAATTACAGGCTCGACCGTATTTTGTGTTGTCTTGTTGTTTTTCAACGCGCCGAAAGGAAATGAGCGAGCAAACGCGTCACGCCACCCCGAACCTGCTAATTTCTATTCATATTTTATGGCTATTAATTTCTTCGCTGTTTCTTCGGCTCTCTACCTCTCGCTCTTCCTCCCTCCCTTTCTTTTCTCTCTCTCTCTCTCTCTCTCTCTCTCTTTCTCTTTTTGCTTCACCTCTTGAGATCTCCGTCTTCGTCGTTTATCTTCGCCTCGTCGGCTCGTTCTCCTTTTCTGCGATTCTTTTCTTTTCGCCCTCCCTGATTCGCACCGTTCTTTTCTTTCTCCCCCTTCTCCTCTTTAGTGTCTCTTCTTGTCGGCTTCTGCCCTCGCTCCCTCTTTCTCCTACACTTCATCCCCTTCTTCTTTTCGTCTACCTTCTAATATTCTCCTTTAGCATTCCACGTCGAAGGAAGAATCTGCGGCGCTTCTTCAGTCTGAAACTTCCTTCGCCGGTTTCTCCTTTTATCGAAGTGTTCACGCGATATATCGCTCCCAGAGACATCCATTGCGCCCGCGAGCTGTCTTTCTTCTTCTTCGTAAACTGCGCTTTTTTATGTCTTTTCTGTCTTGTTCCGCCATCGTGGAATCTCGTATTGAGATTCGTAGAGCGACGACAGCTCGCTCGCTGTTGGCACTTGGGGCGAGTTGTTAGTCATAAATCTCTCAATACCTCACATTTTTCTTTTTCTCTTGTTTCTCGAGGATAGTAGAGAATTTTTTCTGGAATATTTTGAGAATTATGCATTTTTTTTACGTGGTCAATATTGTCTTTTTTATTTCCTACAATACAAGAACTACTATAGAAATAAACAAAAACATTCAATATTGTGTCTTTTATATTTCGATTCGGCTTTCTGGATCATATGGCAATATTACTATAGCAGCGAGCTATTTCTTGAGAGTCTGATAGTCCATGAGATGCGTGCGAGAGGAACCAAGATGAGCCAAACCGCAGCATTCGATGAACTACCTTCGGCCATCAGCGGGGTGTAACCTATTATTATCTACCACTTACCTAATGCCCTATGTCAGCCTCGGGATAGGCGGAGAAAAACAGTTCTTTCTCTTTCTTTCTCTTTCTCTCTTTCTCTCTCTTTCCATTCGACGGAATTTCCTACGCTTTAATATCGCGAGTTGTTTCACGTCGACTGAGCGCGCCGCGCGCACAATTTCTGGAAATTTATCGACTAGGTGTCAAAAAGAGTTCATCAATTAAACGCGGTCGTAAAGCACGGAGGAGCATAAAGTAGCGTACAACTTTGTTAGAAAATTAAAGTCGAACGTTTTTTTGACGTAAAAATTAATTACATGTTTCTCTACAGATATTTTTAACAAGTAATATGTGTAAAAACAACAGAGATTAAATTTTATTATATACATACACTCGAAAATTCAGGACCGAGTTCTACTAGCTCGGAGCTTATATCTACGTAACTAATCGAGGATAATCTTTATGCGCGATAATCACCGGTAGCAATTCCTGGCAATTAACATCGGGTCGGAGTCACCGGCGCGTATAAGTAATTGCATTCTTACGGATCGGGGCGCAATTTTATTATTTGCGCGCTTACGGAGCGAGGCGGACAAATATTATGTGCGAATTATCCGCGTAAATATGCATGATTCTTACGACCGAGACGAGGCGAGAGGCGCGGCTTGCGTATAATTGACTCGCTAATTAAATTACACCGAGACTATCACGCGATTGAACGACGCGACAAGTGGGAAGAGCTCGCGCGCGAGAGAAAGAAAGAGAGAGAAAGAGAGAGAAACAAACCAAGGGCGGCTTCGTTTTTGCAAGACGCCGCCCTTTGCGCGATGAACACAGGAAGGCTTAAAGAGACTCGCGTGAGAACGAACGGCGGATTTCGTTTTTTCGAAAAGGACCCCACCTCGGCGCACACACGTAACACCTGACTGGCTTTCGGACAGGATCTCGAGAAAAGGGCCTCGGAGAAATTACGGGACATTAAGCCATGCGAGAATACTATATTTCCTTGTCAGAGCGGTTTCGAAGAACAGATACATTCGAAAATTACAGACGCGGCCATTAACTGCTAAAAGCCGTCACGATGCCGTCAGTTTTGCTCCAATTAACCCTCCATGGATCAATCTTTTTTTTTTCGATAGAGCGCATGCAACGCATGCGCGATCACGTATAAAACCTACTTTTTTTTTGTCGCAAGGCGCAACGCCCAGGAAATGTTTTTTCTTAGAAATGAGGTTCGTCAAGGCTGATATTATTGAACTTTGCGAGCTATAATTAAAGATGAAAAATATATCCATCAAATATACTATTTTTTTCGTCCATATTTCTGTTGTCCAAAATATTGAAATAAAAAATTTATATTTTTACTTCCATCTAGCTAAGTTGTTTTGGGAAATAATCTAATTACGAAGGTAGTCACATATAAAATTCAATTATTATGCACAACACAAATCTTCACATCCTTCAAACTAAGCGATCTCCTATCTCTCTACGTTTTCTAAGGAATAATTTGAAATTCGTTCAACGCCCGGCCTGTCATCGAGTTCTCGCGTCGCGCGAGTCGACGGGCTCTTCTCGAGTGGCGCGCGCGCGCGCGAGAGGAGGAGAGAGATCTCTCGCTCTTTTAATAGATTTAATTTGTCCGAACACGAACGCTGACGGCGCGGCCGGGCAAAAATTCTAATCGGCCGTGTATGCGCCAGGCGTTTCTTCCTTATTTATAGACTCGGCCTCGCTATCTCTCTTTCTACCTTGTCCGGACAGCGATACTCGAGGGGTGTAACCGCGAGAACGTCATGGACATTTTAATAGGTAACGTCGGTGGCCTCTAATTAGAACGTTTCGACCGTAACCGCACCATTACGAGGGAAAACGCAGACTCGTCAGATCGATGAGGAATATTTATCGCGGTGTAACAATTACGGGAGCCCCGGCGTATAGCGCGAATAGTAATAGGCGGTCGGCGGACCCGCGGGCTGCTCTCTCTCTCTCTCTCTCTCTCTCTCTCTCGGCCGGCGAACGACTGTAATTAGGACTTTTATTGTCTGTACATAAGGAAGCTTTATGAAAACATTAAGGATATAATTCAAGGCCGAGGCAGAGAGAGGCTCCGCTCATACACTCCGCGCTGCGCCGCCGTCAATTGCAGCCGGGGCCTTAATGCATAGGAGACCGCGCTGCGTCATTTCCGTTTTGCGTACACACGCACAGGTATATACGCGACGTGGCGTGAACTGAGCGGCGCGATGGTCAGGACTGCCTCCCTATTCTGCTCTCTCGACGAGTGAACGGTGTAATTTGATTTCTGGATTTTTTAGCGAGCCACATGATTAAGCTATTTTCGAGACAACCAAGAGAGATCGCGCGCCACGCTGGCAGACGGTAGCGCGCGCGCGCGCGCGCGCATTTAGCGCTTTCTGCGGTTTGGCTTAGTCTTTTATCTTCTTATTCGAATATTGCCGAAATTGCAGGTGTGACGAGCGGTGTGCGTTCTAGAATTGATCAGTATTGATAATTATTTTCTCAAAAGAAATTTTAACTATTCTATATGATATTTTACGTGTATCTCATGAAAGTGATTTTAAAGCGGCGAAAAACTGATCATTCTCATACGTGAAAAAAAGTACGAAGATATAATTTTTGCATACATTTAAATCACGGCGGAGATTGTATAGACTGTGATTTAACGTAACATTCTTTTATGCATCCACGACTTCAAAGCAGAGCTCAGTAATCGCGATCGAGATCCACGTCGAGGATCCGCCTAAATCACTGGCTCCCTTGCCCCTCAAGATCTTCTTATCCGCGGGATCTTGGATCACGATCGATCCAAGCAGATCGATAACGAAGGGGCAGTACCCCCGGGCACTTGCGGAACTCGCGGCTAATAGAGTTCGGGCCCTTGACAGCGATATTTCACGAGAACGAGAAGAGGAATGGCCGCGGACGAACGGACGGACGGTGTGTGGTCCGGCACGTTCGAATGGACGGCGATTAGCCCCGGGGCCTCTAATCCCTCCTTCCCTGGTTTCTCCCGTCGTTGGTTTCACCCTACGGAGCTCTTCAAGAACCTCCGGGCACCTTCCACAGCTTCTTCCTCCTTCCGCTCGGGGCTTACTCTTACATATCCGCGTGCACGATACTCGATGTGTGCATTTTAGACACACATGCGCGCTTGTTTGTGTGATGAGTGGGTGTGTATGTGTAGTGCTCGTGCGCCTCCTCGGGTGTCGTGTTACGTGTTAAGCGGTACAAGCGAGCGGTAACCGAGACGCGCGAACTGCACACCAGATCCATTGTTCCCCGAGCCTCCCCCGACATTTCTGCCTCCTGTTCCTGCAGCCACCGTTCTCCTCCGTCGTCGTTTGTCGCGGTCTCCGGATTGCTCGCGAGTGGGCCTCTTTTCTGCCCGACTCGATTTGCCCTTGCCGTCTCTTTTGATTCGATCGGGTATCGATACTCTCTCTCGATATGGAATATTGCACGTATCGGATATAGAAATGCAATAGCTTTTATTTTATCAAGGAATATACGGTCTACTTTTTCAAGCAAATTAAACTTTTTCTAGAAAGAAAAAATGTAGAAGAAAAATAAAATGAACTTTTGCACTCTTCAAGTCTTTCGGATTCTTCAAATGTTTTTCTTCGGTTGTTATAGACGTCTTTTAAAAAAGTTTCAAAAGAGAAGCGAATTTATCTTCTCGCCAATTGTCTCTACATCCTGTAGTCGATGAAGTTTGGACAGGATTTTGACAAGGACGTAATGCGATTGAGTCCCTTCGAGTTCTTTCAGTTCATTTTTCACAATTCTTTTTATTTTTTTTTTGTATGTAGCGAGACTCGTGTTCGTCACGGTGATTTTATCTCACACCATGAATTTACAATTTTACGAGCCGAGACTTTCGCCGTCGTCGACGTGCTCGAAACTACCGAGCAAAAGGCTTGACCCTTCTCTCCTTCAGGCTCAGTGTCGCTTGCCCCCGTGATCTCTGGAGTAACTAGACCCGCGAGACTCGGTCCCCTTGGCTCTGGTCCACGGGGACAGAATCATTACGAAGGTCTGTGGAGATTGAATTGTACAGGTCCGACGAGGTCGGGCGTGCGAGGTGATGAAGTGCTTCGTGTCGCGCCGAATGTCCCGTGAGCGACAACTGCCCTTATAATGTAAGACCAAACAATCGTTTTCTTCATATATGAGAGAATTATTTTATTATCGTTTTATTTTCGCTTTCGTTCAAATAAAAAGCTATTTTTTCTTAATGAAAAAAATTGAAAGCTTTATGTGCTCGTGCAAATGCCCATTTCAAATTGAAGACATGATTCAAGTACTTATAAGAGCGGGACGAATATATATGTATATATGTATATCGTGAAGCTCTTTATTATGCACGTCCTTAAATTATTTCATGCACGAAACGTTGTGGTATTGAACGTCGCGGTTATGAAAGACGTCCTTGTGTATCTCGATTCGCGGAACTGGATGATCGATAGGAGGTATCATTTGTCGGTGACTTGTACTCAAATTATCCGGCAGGATACTAGTATCAAGTTGTCTTTCCACCACTTGAATTCCGAGAAGCGCGAAGAGCTTGGCAGTTATCCATCGACGCGTCTTAAGGCATGAAACCAAACAGGCAAGCGAGAACTTGTGTTCTGAAAGGACGTTAAAAAACACATAGAATGAAGATATTTTCTTAATGGACTGCTTAATGGACTTTGCTCTCGAACAGGAAGAACTCCCGACACGTTTTTCTATATCCTTTCTGAATAAAACATCATTAACTCAGACCGACTCAAAATTATGTCGAGATATTAATAATTTATTCTTTTTGTTTGCAATCAACCAGATTTTATTAGTAAACTTTTATAAAATCGCGGGCAAAAATAAATAGCTCTGAATTAGATTCGATTACGTTTTTCCAATAGTATAACAGTGAACTTCATTACAAAGCGTCATAAGAAATAAACAGTTAGAGAATCAATCGAGCGTAAAATTAAAGTAACGAAGCGGATTATTGACTTGAAATTCTCTAATCGAACAAAATGAGCGTTTCGACTTTTAAAACGATCCGACTCGTTCACTTTAAATGGCGGAAAACAACTGGAGACCTCTTCGGGCCTCACGTCAAGAGTCCATCAAGCATTCTGATTCGCTTCTTCGGTCCGCTTTGCGCGCAATCGGTCTTACTTCGGCGAGGTCTGAAATCGAAAGCAATTAAAAAGCCCCGTTTCTCGCCTCGCGATATCGTAATGAAGTCTTAATAATCGCGATAGACCGGCCGATAATCGGCGTATCCCTACACGCCGCTCCCGCGCGTAATCACGAAAGTAGGAAGTGACTCGCCGTGATTCCGCGCGCAATGAGACTTCGTCGTTAATTATCGTCAGCGTCGGAAGGGATAGAGACTAAAGGAGAAAGATGAAAGATCCTCGCGCCATTTGCGATGCGTTTTCATTCGCGATCGACCAATAATCTGCTCGTTAGCGTTTCTGCCGCAATAGTAACGAAGCAATGAAGGCGCGTCCGCGTACAATTGCCCGTTAATTAACCCTAATTAAGCCTGTACCTAACGCACGAAATCATCTATTACGTTTGTTGGGGAAGGGGAAAGGAAGACGATTCTCGCGCGATCGGTGTTTCCCCTCTTCATTCGTACGTCTGTATATGAGAGAAAAGTTTTGTCTTAATTATCTGCCATTCTCTCTCCATCTGTCGACTCCGTTCGTGAAGGAATCTCATTGATTTACTTCCTTTTAAGTGCCATTAATGCCGATAACGTCGATCGATTAATCAGCCGGTCGCGGCGAAGAGCCGCCTCTCTCTCGCCTTAAAGACGAACGATTTTATCTCGCTGTCTCGCGTTCCCGCGGCTTCACAGGATTTATTTGCTTGCGATCTCCTCGCCGTTTCACGCGGGATAAGCGCAAGGTTCGCGACCTCTCGACACGATAGCGTTGCTTCGTTCGGTCCTTCCCGATGCCGAACAAGCGTAGATATTCGCTGAGGGAACTTGTAGTCTAGATTTTAAATAAGTCTTTTATCTAACTGTATTTTAATCTCTTAATATATATATTTATAATTTTTACTCTTCTTTTTGGCTGTGTCAGGGATCCTATGGAACTTATGGAGCAACAAATGGGAAGAGTCGTCGTACCTCCAGTAAGACTCTTCGACCACCTCGCCACTGTGTCATCACCGGCAGTGATCGCGGCTTTTGGCGCGCAGCAACAACATCATCAGACACCCGCGCAACAGCAGCAGCAATCGGAAAACAACCCTCATTCGTTAGCAACATGGTTTTCGCCTTTCATGTACGCTGCTGCTGTTGGTAGAGCTGCCGCTAGTTCTCCGTTATCCTACGCCACTGGTAGCTACCCTACGGTACCATGGGCTTGGCAACCAGCGCTGCCGCCTCCGGTCGCGATGCTCTCGCGACGGTCTTCGCCTCCCACCGCCACTCCCGCGGTCGCCCTCAGGTATGTCCCCTATCAACCGACCGCTAGCTCGCATCCTCCAGCGTCGCTTTCAACTCGCTCGACCACCCCCAATTAGCGACCCTTGCTAGCGCTCGCGACTCAACAACTACAACGGCATTATCGTTCCTCTTCTCCCTGTGATCGGAATTTGGAATCGGATTCGGACATCTGTGTATCATGAAACTATTTACGACTTTTCCATCGGAAATATGAAAGTTCGACTGTATGTTCGGTACTTATCACATACCGAATAGAATTGTCAGTAGTTTTATAATAGATGTTGTTTGTTCTGATGAAGGTTTGCTATGTCAAACACTAATGGCATGCACGCGTTTCATCGTTATATAATGCGAATCGAATCACGGATTCGACGATGTGGAAATACGTGATACCTACATTTGCGACTTGTCACTTGGACAGTCGCGTGTTTTATCTGCGAGCTGAGTAATAAATTCCCGGCTGATAATTGCTAGTCGCGCAGATACCTATACGTAGACATAACGTGCGGCTGTCAAGTGTTATGTCAAATAATAAAATTTGAGAATATATTTATTCAATAGGATTGAATAAAATTTGTTTACGATAGTAATTTAACATCACGGCTAGTATGCACTAAAATGTAAAGAAAAATATTATCGAATTGGCACATAAGTAATAAATGAAAATTAACTGAAAATTTAATTTCTGTAGAGTACTTCTTTTATCATTTATTATTATTCTATAACTAAGATTCTCTTATTTTATTCGTTTTTTTACATTTACCACAACAATATTGTTTATTTTTGTCTTTCTTAATTTTGAATTGTAATTTTGTTCTGCTCTCTCGTTTTTTTTTTATTTCTATTCTTTTTTAAAAAGAACTTATAATCTGTAAAAAACTGATAAACTCAATCTCTATAGAATTTATCATTTATCATAATTCAAATCAGTAGCGGATTTTAATAACTTTCGTAAACTGAGAAAAATGTAATAAGTCTTATATAATTCTATAATTAATATTCTTTATTTTTTTTAGTTAATAATGATTATGCTAATTAAAATCAATTTCTTTTAGTATGTTTTGCACATACTAGAAATGTATATAGTAGGTAAATGTATGGAGAGTGAAATAAACATTCTGTATACATGTAAAAAACTATAAATACATATGTAATATATACTATATATCATTATGTTTATTAATAATATGTATAGTAAATATTATATATTATAATTATAAAAATATATATACTGAAACACAAATGTTTGACATATTTTTTCTGCTATTCACTTTTGTTCAAAAAAAGATTATTATTTGACAATATATTATTATATAATACATGTCATAAACTAGTTTTTATTTATTATAAAAACTAGAAATATACTTTCGTATTATATATTTATATTCTCTTTGATGTATAATAAAGTCGCTATGTACATATATTGCAAACATTGATCGTTGAATTTTATATTGCGGTGTATCACTTAATTCCACATTGTCAAACACAAGAGAACAACTGAGAGCGATACGTCATATTGCGTTGCGAAGCTTGCGATTGTCATTTTGAAATGTGAACGCATGCGTCAAACAATATCGACTGTAGTCGTACCTAGTGATCGGTTCAGCGGCAAATAACATTCATCTTATACCGAGAGGGCTAACACCTAGGTGCAACCAAAGAACTATTCCCAGCGCCTAGTGTTAATCGTAGACCGTGTAAACGCATAAATATAATATACATATTGATGTAATTCTGTGTACATGTCGTTTTCGTTAATTTATGTGTGGGACGAACGAAATGTGTATCAGCAATTCTTGACAAAACTTCCGTGCTGATAAAATACAGAATAGACTTCAAGAAATATACTCGCAAACTACCGATATCTTGACAAATTTTAACGTCCTGTTAGATACATGTTTTCAAACACGTACTAGTTCGCTCTGTGTTTGCGTAACATTGAATCGCGAACGATTGTTTGTTGAAAAAATTGCGAATATGCGAATCATGTCTGTTTCCGATCTCATTGGATTTGTACATATGTAGTTCTCTCATGCGCGTCAGAACAAATTTTTATGGTCACGTGATTGCGAATATGAACATGCGTATATATGAAATGTGTAAATCTGAACAAGCTGAGTGAATGAGTGAGTGACTGAGCGAGTGAGTGAATGAGTGAATGAGTGAGTGAGAGAGAGAGAAAGAAACAGTGTACAATAAGCATAAAAGAAAAAAAAATTGTATCATAAACCGTGATAGTATTGCGTCTTGACACACAAGATGGATGTAATTTGTACATAAGATATCTTTTATGGTAGTAATACTATAACTCAGTATTCATTGATGTAGCACGGTGAAAATAAATGAATTTTCATTAATCGGTTCCTATTCTTCCTCCACATTATTTCCAATTCTTTTTATTTTTTCTTCTTTATAAATAAATTATTTATCTAAAAACTTTATTTGATAATAAATACAATTTTTCTTGTTCTAAATCTCGAACATTATCAAGAGGATCGTATTATGCGTACAAAAGATGCGAGTTCTACCGTATCACTATAGTCTTTTATATACGATTGAAGGTCAGCTTCCGGAGTTTTGTACCTTTTGCATTTGTTTCGCGGAATAACTCGGGTGAACGTTACCAACCTTTTGCCCTGCTCTTGCTACGCCACCCAGGCTTCATCGCACCTCCAACTGCCGTGTAATTCTGTTATACCTATCTGAAATTAAATAAATTCATTTCACGGCCTGTCAGCGAGCAATTATTCTCAGATGCGGCCGCTTTAGGAGCTCAGTTGGTTCCATGACTAACACCTCCTCTCTTTCTCTCTCTTTTTCTCCCGTTCTGATCCCCACAGTCTGAGCACCAGGAGCGGCACGTCGCTCGTATTGCCGTAGCCGCTGCGGTCCCCATCTTCGTCGTCGCGAGATGGTTGCCGGGCCGCAAATGTTACGCGCGATCGAGCGTAACCGCGGCGACACGCGATGCCCTTTAACCTTCATCCAAATACGACGAAATATGAGAGGCGCTAAACTATAAGACGCTCACTAATAACGGAGACGTTAATTTGTACATATAATAACAGGTAAGAAAAAGCGTTATTTTGGTAAAGATATTTCCTTAAATATTTATAAAAATATTGTATATCTGTTGTTGAGAACAAGTGAATCACAAATCTTTCCTCTTTAATCAGTCTTTGTGAATAAAAGATTTATTATATCTTTTCTCTTTCTCATGGTAAAACAAAGTGCCAAAGACGTATGACTAAATTTCACGCGATGAGTTACCAATTATACCAAAGACGTTGCGTCCACGACAAAAGTCGTTGGTTGGAAGAAATCCGCGTTCGGGAAGAAACGCGAAAGAGAAGACGCAATGAAGAAGAAGAAGAAGAAGAAGAAGAAGAAGACGACGACAACGAAGGTTTCACCGGGGCGCGAAAGCGATCGTGTGTTACGTCGTGATGGGTGGAGCGAGGTGAGAGAAACAGAGAGGCGGCTCCCGAGCTTGTAATTATGTTGATACGAATGATCTGCGGCTCGCCACAGACCGACGAAGAGTAACAGAAAGAAGAAGAAGAGTACGCGAGTAGAAGAGGAAGGAGAAGAGAGTAAGCCTCTAGCGCTGCTCTATACGTGCTGCTCTCCACATTTCTTCTCTCTCCCCCTCATCGATACTTTCCTCCCCTCGTTTTCTCCTCACCTCCTCCTCCTTCTCCCTCAACACCGCGTATACGTTCCCTCCGTGTATCCAACCGTACACGCATTGCTCATCCCCACGCGACAAGGAAAGAGAAAGAGATAGTAGACCAGGCTTTAGGACCGTGGCGAAACCAGTTTAAGTGGTTAAGTGTAGATGTAATTGATTTCCATTTTACGAGGCTCTCGGGGAAGAGACGCGCTCCACCCGCCGCGTTGCATTCACCTCCCACCCTCGAACTGTTGCAACCTGTCCTGCATCCGCGCCTTTTTCTCCATCTCTCTTTCTCACTCTTCTTTTAGCTCCCAATAGTTTTGTTTTCTTCTTTCGCATCACACACGGCCGCACACGCGTGCGACGCATACGCGCGCACATCAAACGCATAAATATGTATTATAATGTATCGGCGGGTGCCCTCGACGAGAGAAGAGCGGCCTTGCCGGGCATAATCGTTTTCTCACGCCTCGTTCCGCGATGATTTCGGCGGAGAACGACGGAGGTAAGGTATTAACCCTTGCCCACGTTCGCCGCCACGGACGTAGATGCCTCATACAAGAGATACGCGCTTTCATCCTCCCGCGCTGCAAGTGCGGAAGGGTTAATCGTCGAAATTGCCGATGATTAACCGCGATAAAATCGCGATAAAGTCGATACGACGCGAGACCCATCAAATTAAAAGCCATTTCCTATTTATGTTAATCGAAATTTTATAAATTATGAGAAATATTCGTTTATGTGCATATAAATACAGTACGCAGATTCTTATTATCAAATTAAATGTATAAAATCATAGTTAACAAAAAGTGAAAAAATAAAACGACATGCATATTGATGAAAGTTAGGAGCATATTAAAAGAGCGAAATATTTATGCGAAAAAGATTACAAAAAGAAGCCACAAGGTGATCAATGAACATTAGAGATGTTTAGGAATCAGAACGAAGACGATGTGCAATTAAAAGCAGTTACAAAAAGTGGTAACGCATTAACGGTTTGTAAAAATGACTCGCGCCGCTTCTGACAGCTCCGAAGCGGAGAAAGTACGAAAGAAGGATCGATTTCTTACGAGCTGCTCCTCGCTACAAGTTGTTCTTCGGAGACGAATTTACGATCAATACCTTAATTGCAATCGCGCGGGTTATTTCGAAGGCCGGCAAAGGTTAATGCTCCATTAAGAAGCGTTACAAAAGTGTTATCCATGCTCTCGTTGTCGATTTCATACTTGAAAACACTTACCTACAAGTCTTTTTTTCCACAGTGTAGTTCAGAATTCAAGTCATTCGAAATAAAACACAAATAACGTTTTTTTACTTGCTTAATCCTTTGTTCTCTTTCAAAGAGAAGATTGACGATGGAAACAAATTGTTTTGACAAATAACGACGGACATGTTCAAAAGAAAGGAAATGTATCAAGTAATCGTACAATGTCACAAAAAAAGCGTGATAAAATGACTTTTACACTCACATTTCGTCTCACTTAAATTATTCGAGCTTGGACAACATTTCAACTCGCAAACGGATTCTTTATTTGACACGAAATAACTCGGTAGCCGTTTCGATGCCGCATGGGTCAAGCAAGAAAGGAAGAAAATTCGAAGTCGGAGTCATACGAAAACGATGCGCTAAGACGTAGGAGAATTGCGAGGAGAAGTAAAGAAAAGAAAAGTTCTCGCAACAGCGAAGCAGAAACGATGCTCACGGGAGATGAAGTGAGAGAAAGAAAGAGAGAAAGAAGGAGAGAGATATATATATATACTCGGCGGAGAATATGTAAATTAGGAACTCCGTGTGAATACGGAGATTTATGGCAGCTCGTACACATTTCTGGACGCAATAAATATTAGTAAGTAGCGACGGTCCGCGTTCCGGATCAGGTCCTCGCGTTCCTCTGTCTGCACATAAGTATATACATATGCGTCACTAATACTAGCAAACACCTAATGCCACTAACCATGATTCACCCGTAGTACAATATCGTTGGAGAAATGTTTCGGAAAAAATGATTACGGTCGATCACGAGATCGGTGGAGGGACATCCGAAAACGAAGAGAGAAAGAGTTAGAAAATTCGAGTTCTTAAATTATACTTAAATCTCGCTGTCCATACTCTATGAATGCACTTCTTAAAAACAAAAATTATTTATTTCTCGATTGCAACTCAGAACGTAAATCATTTAATGTTAAATGTTGAAAAGAAAACATAAACCGTATCATACGCGATGAAATATGAGGCACAGCTCGACACCAAATTCATCGAGAACGCTCCACGATGTTATTTAATGAATCATCTCAAAACTCATGATCTCTAAAGTACAAACTGAAACAACTGAGATAACATTGTTTCGGATTACAGTATGTCGTTGAAACAATAATAAAGGATAAGATAAAAATACAAAGAAATTCAAACAAAATAAGTTAAAAATTCGAATACAAAATGGTAGAATGTATATATAGATGTGTGTGTGTGTGTGAGAGAGAGATAGAGAAAGGGAGAGGAAATCTCCGTTGGAGTCTCCGTGGGTGGCTACCGAGATTTCCCCTCCTTCTTTCTTCCGTCCCTTCACACACGCACACATTTGCGGGATGCGGCTGGCGACATTTCTCGTAACGTATCTCGCTACTTCGGAAGGAAACGCCTTTAGTTCTCGATATCTCTGGTCTTCTTTTTTTGTTCAAATGCGAGATGAGAGTGCAGCTGTGACATGAGTCGTGGCAATGTATGAATAGACGTAAGAAATATAACTAGCTACATAATCTAAAAGCAAAAACCAAACATAAAGAATATCCTATTCATTGCCTTTCATCATATTTAAATTTTTACAATATAGTTTGAGATACAAATTCAGAGTAATTATAAATATAAACCAGCGCGATATATTCCAAGGAGACTTATTACTTCTGTATTATTATACTGTTTTATGAGCCATGATACTTATAGATTTATTCTCATCGTCATCGTCAGGGTGGTTACAACACATTCTTTCACGCTATAAACGTTACCGTGAAACGCGATCAATTCCAACTCGGTCATGCTCTAATCGTACAAATTCATCGCTGAATGCAAATATATAAAGAAACGATACCTATAGAAATTGATATAAGATCTGATTTATTTGTAACATTCGAAAAATATATAATTTGATAAAATTTGTTTTGAGAAGTTTTATAAGTTTTTTTCACGTTTTGAGATATGGAAAATGATTGAACTGCTGCTGTTGGCACCAATCACTGGAAAACGGCATGCTAAGTAGACGCACTAAAATATACTAAAATGGTCAATTATGAATACTCTATCTAGATTTGCATTAGTCATATAGTTAACGATAAAACTGTCTCTCTTTCTCTCTCTCTCTCTCTCTCTCTCTCTCTTTTTCTCTCTTCGACTGCCATCTGTCAGGATCAACGGTTGTTGTTGGAGACTGTCGTAAATGCAGATTTTCTATGATGCAACTATGTGACAATAATGCGCTTAGTGGCCGTTAGATTTATGGCCGCTTATAGGATTTATAGGAAACTCAACAGATCCGAGCGATTTCAAATACTCTCGCATCCCTCTTCCGCGCGCTCGATACTTCCTCAAATTCACACATTTTATGCTTGGCCACGAAGATATATAATTGTGCATTTCGTTAATAAATAATAATAATCGTAACGTTTGATGTTAAAATCAAGATAAATTGGCTTAATCGGATTTTAATTAAATTATGTATAAATATATAAATTATATATATATATATATATATATATATATATATATATATGTAGTATTTTTTCTTTCTATTTAAATAAAGTTTTATCACAAAAACTTTGTTCACATAGTAGATTTCTTGCATAGTTATTTCTTTACAAGCAATCTCTACAAAAAAAAATTGTACATTTAACAGATGCGAGCAAAATTTTAAATCCTCGCTACTCATTTTCACCGCAAAAAATAAACAAAAAATAATGATTCTATAAAAACTAAAATTTATAGTGTTAAAAGTAGTGATATAAAAAATGGTAAAATGGTTTTAATTCTGGTGTACACATATCTTAGATTTTACATTCATTTCTTCTAAATAAAAAAAAATAAAAAAAAATTAAGTGTAAATTGTCGTGGGAATGTTTTTGACACTTTTCTGATGCTATTTCCAAGAAAAACATCAGAAAAAAAGAAAAAAAGAAATATCTTCAGAGATATCTTCAAAGATGTAAAACATAATGTCAAGAAGGCAAACTTAAATTTGTCGTATATTTTGTAACATGTGTAAAAGCAATTTTTTCTCCACAAAGGAAAGGTTGATTTTACACATGTTACAAAATGAAAGTTAGTTGGCACAATATATTTCTGACATTTTTAACTGTGAACTTTCGCTATTTTACATCTTCTCGTCTATATTCAGTTTGTTTATATGCTACAGCGTAGATAATTAGCTAACAAATGTTTTTGCTATAAAAAATTTCACTTTTTACCTGATTCCACGCGAACTTTACATTTACACAATCCCTTGACCTGCAGTCATAGGCGGTGAATGACAAATATAAAATATTGTATACATGCAATGCGCAATATATAAGAGTTAGAAGAATCTAGTCTAAACAAAATCTGAAATATACAACAAATTTCATTTTTGCAAGCGAAAGTCAGCTAGATGATTATTTGATAGTCACTAAATTTGTTCCACAACTAGAATGTGATGAGTCAATCATGAGGGATTTTTCAAGAGATAATCGTGTTTTCTTTATGGACGATCTAACATACGGTGACGTTTAACCACCATTCTCGTGGTCGAATAATTCGAGACGGTCGTTGGTATTTGCGATTAGCTCGCTCCGGCGAACCGGAAGGGGCAATTCTCTTCCTCGTGGGATTTTGCGCCTAATCTCGGTCGGATCGACGAGGCAAAAGGCACCGTTGGTCTTCGGTAAGGATCGCGGAGGTTGCGCAATGTAATTTAGATCGATGATTTAGATCCCACGATTGGTATCTTTTCGCGCGGCTTTCTTTCGCGCGCGGTGCCCCCTTCCGTCATTCGGTGAGAAGAGGGATATTAACAAGATAGCGTCGTGTTGTAATGCTTTTACATTCTGAAATTTAAGAGATAACGTACGTTTAAGAGAAACTCATTATATATACATAAACAGAAATTGTTTTTATTTACTACTGTATATCGTTCGTTATATCAGAGCAAATTTATATTACCCGTTGATATTTTACAATACATCTATGTTAAGTATTACGCAAATTTTCTAACTGTTAGAACGCGTGCGACCACACACCGCATTTTTCTGAACGGCACACTTATTTGAAATTATATTTCCTGTTTTCTGTCAGCAACTTTCGAATACTTAAGGATGTATAATTCATAGATAAAATAAGTTTCAAGACGTAACGTTACAATAGAGAATATAACATTTAGCAAAGTTTGGCTTGTTACATTTTATGACCAAATTTTTTATTTCCTTTTTAGCTACTGTACATTGCATCGAAACGAGAGGAAAAGAGACAAGAATTTCTAGTCCTAACACGCTTCGATTATACGGTTTCTTCACAAAATGCGAACAATACAGGAAACCTGTTAACTTTTAAACCGCACAACAGAACCGATTCGACATGTTCTTTCTGTAAAATCACTGGAAGTTGTAAATCTCTCTTTTTTTTCAAACTTGTCTGACGTGTGTCTCTTATCCTATGTGTGTTTCGAATATTGTATATCCACTTTACGAATTTCTCACTTTTTTTCACAGTACTATTCTGTTTTTTTCTCACAAAAAGAATTTTCAACACGGATCGAGTAAGTGGCAGTGTGAATGAATTAAATTTCGATACACAGCGTGACTTAAATACATATTTCATATATTGCAACGAACGTTGGAAGTAGTATTTTGCATGGTGTTCGTACATCAACGACGAAAATACCGACATGGTACTTGTTTTTCGATTTCTTGTTCACGAATAAATAAAATAGAAAATAAACTATTCAGTATAATACATCATAAATTGTTACCTCTATACGTATCTTATAGGCTTGACTTTGCCTGTCAAGATACAGAAAGTTATTTTGATTTTACAATAGAAAAGTCTTTGACAAGACCTTGTTCCAAGCGTGATATATGTGTAAGAAAAACTTTTGTCATAACTAGTAAGTATGTAACACACGATACCCGAATCATCATTATCATTTTTCTTATCGCACGAACGTTTTGTTTTCTAAAAATACTGTACCTACGCCGCTTTTTTACTATTATTAAATAAATATATTGCTATTGTTAACGTATATCGTTACGAAGCGTTATTTTGTGAATTATGTCTACGCGAAGATAAATAAACTTATTGTAAATAGCTATAGAATAGGCTTTTGAAGAATAGGTTGAAAGTATAGGTTGAAAGTATTCTCGACTTGTCAAATAACAATGACTGTAATTAATTTCTCAGATTTATTTCTCAGGTTTCCTTTTTGTATGCTACCGCCCTTACATCTTGACAATACTACAAATGTAAAACGATTTATATAAGAATTATAAAAAATGACAAAATTTTAATTGTGTGTATTTTCTGCCTTTTCTAGAATCACTCGTTGGGTCGCCCTTACATCTTGACAATACTACAAATGTAAAACGATTTATATAAGAATTTATATTAAAAATGGCAAAATTTTAATTGTGTGTATTTTCTGCCTTTTCTAGAATCACTCGTTGGGTGGTCATCCTTTGACGGATTTTAGACTCTTTCATGATCAAACGTAGTGTTCTTAATTTTCCAGAAAAATAAAATTGAGGAAAAAAACCTGGTTTTTTTTCCGTTTTTTTCCGACAAATACGGAAAAATGAGAAAACTCTCACTTTAAAAAACTTTTATGCTGCAGTCTAGCGTATACCAAA